>CM060845.1:87287500-87360000 GCA_030762175.1 Metallyticus violacea
GCAACACACCTTTGATTTCTGGTTGCTTACATTGAATGTCCTTACGCAGTTTCATAAGGATGCTATAGTAGAAGTCTGCATTTACGGTTTGTACTAGAGGTTGGTATGTGGTGAACATAATGCTTTCATAATACCAGATGACTGTGAGCAATCGGGCTAGAGTATTTTGTTTTTCGTTGTGGAAGCAATTGAGATGCAGTAATGCCACCCATTCTTTGCATTTTGTGTGGTGGGGTCAATGCGCGGAACCTACCATACACAGACTTTGTTAAAACCTAACCTAACATGCATCATGAGTAAGGCCATGCAGTGTGAGTAATCAATATCAGCGACTATAGTGTCTATATTGAGACCATTTTTATAAATAAGAGAATTGTTGTTATGAGATGAACTTTCCAAATCAATATGTGTTATTTTAAGCACATCACCTTTAAGCTCTCTCTAATAGTCTCTCCTATATACGAATATTTTAAGGGGAAAAACATACAAATATCGTCCCTACATCCTCTCTTCTATGATGTAAAATTTTGTTAAGATACATTTAACTTTATTGATAATGTTCATTCGCTGCCGAAGAACTTTCATTTCTGGGATCTCTCCCAAGAATTTTCCATGACTTAAGCATATTATTCAAGGATATTTTATTCCACTTTCCACCAATCTTATCTTTTAAGATCGAGGCTAATTTATTAACAGTGGGCACCAGAATTTTGTTAATTTAAAACTTCTGTAGAGTATTTCTAACTACCCTGCTATTAAACTCGTCCATAAACGTTTTCAATAATATGATATGATTAATATGATTAAAATGTTAAAAATCAATAGAATATTGTAACTATGTTTTTGTTTGGACATTTTATAAATAATTTGGATACTTCTTGTCCATAGCTTTAATTATTACTATTATATTTAATTGTATAATTAATACCTTGTTACGAGGTCCTTTCTATTATATTATATTCCTAACGATCTTCCTCGATCTACTGTAAAGCACTTGGTCGCAGAGTCAGAACTAATTTTATTGTTCCATTGCTAAAAGCACGTTTAGGAAATACTATTTCTGCATAGGTGATACTGGTTGTTTTTTCTATCAGCACTGCCCTTGACCTCGTTATTAGTTACAGAAGTGTACTTGCAATAACGCGCCAACAACATCACCCAGGAAGAATTAAAATTAATTTCATCGCCATCTTTATTCTTTCTATGAAGGTAGGCAATACATGAGAGATATCTACGCCGATAGGTATGCGAAAAACTACAGGTTTCCTAAATGAAGGTAAGCAACAGTTTATGTTACATATAGATTTGTTACGCTAATAATTACATTAAACTCTTTAAAGCTGACCAACAATGTTCATAAGGCTATTTATAAAAAAATATTATGTTCAAAATGTGGAGGTGCTCACACATGACAGTCAATTTTATTTCTGAATATGGAAAAACGATGAGATCATGATGGCAGTAATGGAGAGAGCACATCGTGATTGGTAAATAATGACAAAAGAAACAGCGCAGCTCCAATTGTTGCAGCTTAAATTTATGTCTTGTACTTGATGTTTGATGTTTTACTATGAAACTGATTGCAGAGCATTTGGGTAATGATAATTTGATCATAAAAGTGATTAGCACAAGCGCAAAGTTGGAGTGTTTGCAGGGAGCATTATCAGAATCTGCTCACTTATAAATGCTGGTGACTGACACTTTGCGGATATTTTGAAAGGAGAAGGAAGGTCTGACGGTCTCTTATTGTCATGGCAAATGAAAACGTGGTGACTGTTGAGAGCATACTTCGCACAGATCCACGTAGCATACCAGAACATAGCGTAGACACCAGACATCAGTTCATTATCGGTGCATATTATCCTGCAGCAAATTCTTGTGCGTAATGAAGTTTATTACGGGTGGATGAGAAGATCGATGTCAGAAGAACACCAGCAAGGACGGCTGGAATGATGCCGATATATGATTTGAAAATAGTGCCTCACGTAATAAGTACGAAAACTGTACAATCCGAAACTAAAAGTCAATCGACAGTTTGGATGTTTCCAAATGAGAAACCTCCTGTGAAAGTGAAGCGTGGACCAATCACCGATCAGCAAATTAGAGTGGCTATTTTCTTCCAGTGCAGAAGAAGATTCTGGAAGGTAGAAAGACGGTTACTGCCGATTGATATGTGACAATTTATCTTCCCAAAGTTACAAAAATTCCATGAGAAGCGATGAAAGATGTGTCTCCAGGATTTCCTCATCCACCACAATGCCCATTACACACCATGTGATGCATGCAGTAGACGATAAAGTTTCTGAGGGAACCATCTGTCCATTTGGATACTCATCCCACCTACAGTCCCAATCTAGCACCTCATTTAGGAAACCTGTAGTTTTTCGCATACCTATCGGCGTAGATATCTCTCATGTATTGCCTACCTTCTTTTTATCCCCAAAATTATAGAGACATTTTTGGAGGCAATGGTATGTCAGTGCAAGAGAAGATATTGAATCACACCGGCAAGAACTTGCAAATATGAAGATCAAAACGGATGTTTCCAGGCTAGATTTTGAAGAATGTGAAGCTACTTTCACCATGAAGGGAAGTACATTAAGATGATGCGATCTTATTTGGAATTTTCCAAATCTAGTTTCTCCGTATTTGGAAAATAAGTGACCCTGATAAAGCGTAATAATAGTGACCATGTAAATCTGTTGGAAATTTCGTGGAAATCGTACCATTATTTCTACATGAGCATTTATACAGCGGTTATATTTACTTAAATATTGGTAATTAAAGCAGTCTGTGATCTTTGCATTCATTTTGAAACTCGGTATTGTAATTTATGCTCCTTCTTGTAAATTTTTTTAAATCGTTAATTTATATTAATAACTATTATTATTTAAATAAGCATTATATTATTTATGCAATTTTTGGTGTACAGAAATTAATCGATCTAATAGGTACTTAAGAAAAACTAAGCAAATGATACCCTATACAGCATACAATTGGAAATAGAAAAAGAAAAGAAGGTGCAAAAATATAAGAAAACATCCTGATGAGTTAAGTGATGACCATTTATCTTATAGAAATATAACGCACTGTGAATCACATTCCATGAACACACAAGATAATTACCTGGGCAAGGTTCGGCACTAGAAGCGTTGCCAACCCCTCCCAAAAATAAGGCAGAGAATGATTTAAAGAGGAGTTCTGGCAGCCGCTGTAACAGAAAAGAAGGTTAGGAAAGTTTGATAGAGTAGGCAATAAAGAATGTACAAAGAACATTCTTCGGTATGGCTATTTGTAGTAAATAAAGTTAGTGTGGGGTAAGTTCTTACTTTGAAAAGAAAGGTGTTAATAGATAACAGGAATGTAATTGTTTTCGAAGCTACTAATGAAGAGTGAGGTGAAGGACATTTCATTGTTGATGATTTTGACATGGATTACACACAAACAGAAGCACGATAGAAAATGAAGCTGCATGATTGAAGAACCAATAGATAATCCTTTAACTTTAAAATAGGGGCAGGTAAATACCATATACTTATAGTATAAACATTATTTCACATATTTCAAATGTATTTTTCAATTTATAAGCTACATTTAAACATTTTCAAAATATATTACCTTAATATCTTGTATGACAGAAAAATATTTTCAAATTTAATAGCTACGTGTGTGTTTAAAAGCAGCAATTACAACGTCTGAATTGTGTTAGGGTTAAGTTCTGAAGTGGGACTAGGTAATACCACGGTCGGGACTGAAACCACGGATCTTGGGCTTACTAGGCGACGCTCTTACCTCTATGCTACCGTGCCCGATAACAAATTGCCGCGAATTTCCCCCATTTGAGTTATTTATGTCCTGGAGATCTCATTGCAGATATTTTATCCCAAAGAGGCAACTGGAAATCGAGCACATGGGGTTTAGGTTTCATAGTTAATCTAATTATTAGGATTAATTTATTTAAATGTAATTGTTTCATATAAACATGTTGTTAGGCTTATGGAGTTAGAGTCAATAAGGAACTTTTAGATCGCGGCCGAAATTCGTACCACGGATCTTCGGCTCTTTATACCGACACTCTTACCGTCTGAGATATCGTGCCCTGGCTGACTTCAGTGGCCAAAAACTCTGGCCTTTATTTCTGTATTTTTTATTTATATACTTTTAATCATGTGATTGAAGTTCACATTTTTATTTCTGTTTATGACCGTTATGGCTAATAAATATGCATTTAATTTGAAGTGTTATTTATTAATAATATCTTTAAATACTCATTATTTGCTTCCAGGTTGTATAGTTACTTATGTGTGTACAACGTAGTTTTCTAAACAAAAAGCGTAAATAGCATCATCATGGATGAGAATTAACCATATAACTATTACATTGAGAAAGAGGAAAAAATTGAGAAACAAACTAAAGTAGAAATAAATGTGAGTGAGCGTTAATGCTAGTAGGCTACAGAATATTGTCCTCGTTTTTTAAATATTTGTTTCAAGTTCCATGTTGCCAAAGTCTTTAGGATGATATATAAAAGCTACTAAATATCAATTGTGAAACAAGTTACTATTAAACTTGGGGGGGGGGGCATTTGTTTGGGTATGTTTATTTGGGAATAAAAGTGCCATTACTGTAAAAGTTAAGGAAACATCGGATCGTTAAAAAAATACATTTAATTTTCAATGTCATATAATATAATTTGGAATACCAAGTTTACCTTGTACCAAGATAATGGCTCATCATTCTAAATAATACACCTGAAGGAAACAGAGGGTGCTGCAAGTTATAGCTTTGGTCCCAAAGTCCGCACTTCATTTCAATAGAATTGTTCTGAGTAAAGGTGGATAGAGTTATCCAGGAAGTTATCCAAGTATGAAAGGGAATCGGAAAACCGCCAAGGACTTATAAGCCAAGTTTCTAAATTTTACTGGGCGCTGGGCGGTTATTACAGTCAAGGTGCAAGGTATTTTGTTGAAAAGAAACTTTATTGTTTCTTATAATTAATATATTTTGCATCCATCACTGATCTAAAATATACATATTTTGGTCTTTTATTTATTTGTTTCTGTTCCTCTTACAAATATCTAGATAACCGCCACGGGTGGCCAATATCTTAAAGCGCGGACTCGTGAGCGGAAAGTCTGGGGTTCGAATTCTACTAGGACCGTCCTCCCTGAAAGATTTTTTTCCAGGTTTTCCTCAGTCCTCATAAATGGCAAATGCCGGGAAGGTACCTAAACTTAGGCCTGAAACATTTCCTTCCTTAAAAAAAATCCTGTCCCAATATATGATTTCATGTACCATTAGTGTCCACCTGCTGTGGTGTCTCAGTAGTAAAAATGGGCGTTAAGCTCCATTAAAAATATACAGAACATATATGGTGTATTGAAAGTAATAAAGATCAGCAGTAGTTGAAAATAAAATAATAAATGCATATGTTGGTCAACTACAGATATTTATGCAGTAAAACCTGAATGATATAAAAACAAATAAGCAAATATAAGTCATATATTCAAGATAATAAGACAATAAAAACTGTGCAGATTTGTTTATATGTGATTTTTAAACCTCCGTTGTAATATTTTTAAGTCAGTTAACACATAGGACATTCATTGAAATATGTGTGTTGAGATACTCCGAAACCCTTCGTAGATATTTAAAATAATACATAATATTAACAATTAACACAATAATATTAAAATCATAATAAGCCTAGCAGTTTTAGCACAATGTTGACCATGAAGGGTTTAATGCTTTGTCAGCAGAGCTCACAGAAAAGACAATATTTCCTTTGCAGTTGGTTGGCCTCCTAATTCTGAAGACCTACTACAGTGTTTTTGTTTCGGAAGCCATTCGAGGATAAACTAATTAGGTGCCAGAGTACTCTGAAAATTGCCTAAAAGGCTTTGTCCTACACATGTGTGGAAACCTTTAGTATATTGTTATATTAGACGTGCTCAGTATTAATGGTGGAAAAAGTAACCATGTTAATATTAATTTAAAAGACTTTGTATGGCATTTTTCTTTTATATAAATGGTTAAATATTTCCTAATCAAGGAAATTCCTTGAAATTAATTCGTACCTTTTTCAAACCAAAATTGTTTAAAGTGGAGAATTGGTTTAATGAAAACTGTAATTAAACGGGAAGATCACATACCTGATAGCTATGATTACCAACTTATATGTCATTAAATCACTTAACAATTATAACAAGGCATAAAAATGTAATAATTATTATGTTATTGGTTGGTACCACAGTGACGATAACTTTTGAAAAATACCTACATGTTTTTGTTGTTGATGCAAAACCTTGCACACATTTGTTGTTGGTTTAGTTTACCATGCTTATAATTTCGCAATTATGCTGGCAGTATTGAAAAAATAATTATGTAGACATAAAAACATAAAAAATGCAAATATACTTTTCCTTCAGCTGAAAATGTTAAAATACATATTTACAACTCATCTATCCTCGCTCAAATACCTTTCATGCGAGTATTATATGAATATTTGCCAATGAAAAGGCAATAAAGGATATACCTTTTGGGGAATATTTCAATGCCGTTCTGTGTTTGTTCACTTTATGATAAAATTTTTAACAAATGCGAATGTAATTTTTTAAAATTTAATTATCAGTAGGGTAATAAACATTAAATAAATATTGCGATAAAATGTAATTTCTAAAATTATATAAAACACGGCGTAATAAATTTATATACCGACGGTGTCGAAAATGCATACACACTTTCAGTAGATATCTATTTAATAAATTTAAAAGTTGGACCGAAAAACAACAGTAATATGTAGTATGATGTTCTGTAAACAGATTTGACTTGACAGGTAAATCAGATTGCACATGACAAGTAAATAAACAATAAACAAACGAAGCCAAAATTATCGTAAATCAACAACGAACAAATGAAACAAAGATTATCCTATGGTGTTCCGTAAATAGATTTGACTCACATTACGTTTGGCTAGCGTTGCTACAACAAAATGGAGCCAAGATTATCGTTTGAACAGCCGAAAGCAATTTTGAAGTGGTATTGGGAAATCGAGAATGTTATTGAGGTTCAAAGGCAATGGAGACGTGTGTACAAAACAGAACCGCCAACGCGAGTAGCAATTGCATGCATTTGAGACAAATGTGAGACTCGTGGTACCGTATACACTAGAAAACACTCCTCAATGGCAGTACTTCAGGAAGAAATTGAAACGACATGTGCTGCAATCACTGACATTTCGCAAACGTTGCTCAATTAGTAGTTCAACGCAATCAAAAGTTGATTGACGCCGATAGTGGCCATTTAGAGCAACTGTTGTAATTGTAAAGGTCTAAGTTTATTAGTTCTCATCATTTTCTGTTTGTGTGAATTCAGTCTTAACACAGTTTTTCTTTGTTTGAAGTCTGTATATATTTTTGGCATCCTCTGTACTTCAATCTAATCTGTACACAGTAGCAGCACATGTTCATTTGATATTCAACGTGATAATTTTATTGCATGTATCCATACTAAACGCTTCATTTACATATGAATACAACAATTATTAAAGCAAAAAAAAAAAGTATTAAAATATTGATATTCCTAGCGTTGTGACAGATTTTGCCTCTGAAAGCAAACTTTTCCCCTGTAACCTTTTCTTTAAAGACTGGAATCTCATCATTGGACAATAATATAAATGAATATATTAAAGCTGATATGATTTAATTTTTATTAAGAAATATTAAGTATTCAAATTTAATTATGTTGTTGGATGGAAGGACAATATTCTATTCCACTATTATTATATTTAGTAATGCTTTAGTCATATTCCCCTTATTAGTATTTTGCAAAACCTTTAGATTTGTGAAAAATATACAACACTTTACCCGTTACTCGTGGTAAAACAGAAATTTGAATTAGAATCACCAATGAACGCGTGGGTTCCATAAAAGATAGGTACGTTGTTATCTCAGTAATCGGCAATTTGAATATTAATCAGTTTGCAATGCTGTTTTGTTATAGTTTAATATGTGGTGGTGATAGTATTTTGTTACTTGCAAGGATTTATCTTCATTTAGGAGATTGTAATTAATATTTAGATAGGGGAAAAATCATGACTTGTGTATTATTAATATGGAAACACATTCCCCGAGTTTGAAAGTAATTTGTTTTCTGTGTATCACATTGTTTTGCTATAAAATCTTCTTCTTCTTTTTTTGTTCTGCGCCGCTGCGCTGTATTCGCAACATATTAAGCCGGGTGCCCCTCGTTTATTTCTCCAAATGTTTGAATCTAACTTAACAGGTGTATATAGTCGTCTGACTGTACCCGGAAATCAGTGGCGTCTCGTGCACATTTTAGCATAGAGTCCTCAACCATAATATGCTGATCTGCAAAAATATACTGCCGGAGGGGGGGGGGGGAGCACAACACTTTCACTTTACCCGAAAATATAGTCAAAATATTAAATGTTTATTTTAAGTAAAATATTCATTATACGTTTTTTAGAATAAATAATTAACCTTCACTTAAGTTGCTTATGCATTTCAGATATTTGTTAATAGTTTTGTTATTGCTCTTGTTCAATGTATAAGAAGTAATCTCAGCATTAATATAAATATTAGGATGCAGCAGAATGCTTAAATAACTGTCCGCGATGTTACTTTTTTTCATCTTCAGGTTTACTCTTACTTATTTTTTTTAAAAAAGTAATGTTTTAAAGGATACAACAACTGTGTGTTACTGTGAAAAATTAGGCAGCAACTTCTTTTGTACTCAATAAACATCATACCTGGAAAAAGAATAATTTACTATGATTAAAAAGGCCTCAAAGTTAGGAAATTTTGGTCTAGACACTGTATACTATACACAAGAAGATTGATTGGGATACATTACTGATGTAAGGAATATTTTAAAACTGTTGAAAGAGGAGGAATAAAAGGATCCAGAATCTGGAGGCTTACGTTGATTCTTCAAAAAGAAGCCTTAAGAAAGTTTACTTCCATAAGTTAGTATCCAAACCATTTGCACATTTTATAGTCCTATCAGAATCCTTTGAATTATGAAGATTGGTTTTAAATAAAATTAAATGTCATGATAATGAATGGCAAAAAAGTATTGAGCTGAAAATTGTTGCTCTACTATTGGGGACAACAAGATGACTATACAAAATACCCACCCTTTCTGTTCGAATGGGACAGTAGGGCCAGGGAAAAACATTAGAATGTTGCATACTGGCCTAAGAGAAAGTAGCTAACAACAGGAGACAAAATTATTAGCAGTATTAGCCATATTATTAGTCTTGTTGTACGTAAAAACGTTTCACTTCCTTCTCTACATATTAAACTGGGAATTGTAATTGTCAAGGCATTAGAGAAAAATATGATTTCAATATTTGCTTTCAATACATAAGTACGAAGATTCCTTCGTCACAAGCTAAAATCAAAGAGGAAATTATCGACTGCCCACAAAATCGAAATCTGATAATCGATGACATTTGCATGCATGAAGTGCGTTCAAAGAATTGTGAAAAAAAAATTAAAAAATTTGTAAAGCGAAAGATCTACTGTACGAAAAACTTATTATGAATATGGGCAAGCTCAAAGCTCTCGGTGTAACAGAACCTCAACTTAACTTTCTAATAGTTTGTATACATGTCTTTCATGCGAATTTAGGAATTCTCAGCAAAGGGGAATCTGAAAGAAATTGAGCGAAGCTATAAGGGATGTAAATATGATGGCAGATTAATGTTGGACTGTTCTAATATACGCCTGAATGACGTTTTGCCAAATTTAGGAAAAAAACCTTGAGGGGTAGAGCAAAAATTCAGCACAGATATAAGTAAAAGTTGAATGTTTTGATTTATACAGCAGAAAAAGTTTCCATTTGTTCCCATGTGTAATTAATCATAACTATGTATAAGGGCTGCCCAAATGAAACTAAAGCTTTTATAGTAACGTCGTTGCTTTGTGTTTTCTAATTTAGATAACACTCTATTATGCGGCAGTTGGTAAGGTCTGTGGATGTAATATTCTATTTTCATGTGCAGAAGCAAGCTGAATTGATACCGTTACCAATATGGATTTGTCCCTACCTACCCAGGTAGCACTTGTTTATATTTTGAAAGCTCAAGATTTTAATGGATCCGGAATTTAATGTGAATAAAAAAATCTATGGAAACGAGTGTCTGCTATAATAAAGTTCCCCAATGATGATGATTTCCGTGGTGCCCCTTATGAGTTATACCACTGCCAACACGCGACTTCTTCGATCAGAGAATTCCTAATCTATTGCCGTGTTGAGACACTTGCTTGAATAGACAAGACGACTATGTGAAGTTGAGACGTAGCAATTCTGTGTAAACCATTGCAGAAATAAATCAAAGAGTTTCACTTTCATTTCGGGAAACCATTTAAAAACTTATACGTTTTTCATTGTCCCCACCAAGTTTGAATGAGCCCATCTTATTGGCTCAACTATTTGTGGTTGAATGAATTCATCTCCAGGCACTTTCAGAGCACAGCGACCACCTTACAGACTCAGAAGAGTTCGCAGCAGATAATGCGGAATCTGAAAGTGATTTTCCGTGTTTTATTAAATAAATCATAGTGGAAAAAACGGCTATATGACATATTCATCCACATAGCACAACATTCGAATACTTATGCACTTACAATTTTATGCACTTAATGCATTTCTACCTACGCAGACTACAATAATTATAAAATGCAATTAATTAGTGAGTTTGAGCACTACAGCATACAGTGGGAAAGCAATAATATTTCTTGTGTCTATATTATGTCTTAAATTACAAATAATTAATCATCGGCGTCATTGCTCTAGGGCTCTTGATACATAAGTGCAAGCATTGTCATTGAATTAATTTACCAATCATTACAAAAGACATATAATTCATAATTAGCATTGCAATACCTAACAGTGAATTTCTATTGCCAGGCAGAATCGTTTTGTAAGTAGAAAAGGACCGTTCCACGAATACCGAAGTATTAGGTGCATATGTAAAGCTTGCAACATTTCTTTAGGAAGAAGTGCATCCTCTCCATTCAGCACAACACATGCGGTACTCCGAGCCTGCTTTTTACTTACATTTTCCTTTTGCACATTGACTTTTCATTTATGCTTCTTTAACTACTGAAATTTGTATAGTGGCAGATTTTTTTATTTTATTTTATTTTATAATTTTATTGCCTCTTTGCAACATTTCTGACCAAATGTAATTTTTCAACCATATCCGATGCTGAACCGACTTGTTTATGGTCCATGTTTGCTTTTTCTTTTGGCATTTGCCATTTTATCTACAAATTTACTTTTAAATATATAATAAAATATATTACATTATAAAAATGACATTACTTCATCAATGCACGCATTATCTGTTCGACTCAAGGCGTATATTGGAAAAGGCAAGATTTAACACGGACACTGCTATTTTGCGTTCCTACCACCAACTGCTCTAAAATCAGTTTCTTTCCAGGGGTTTCATCTTCTTACAACCAAACTAATAGAAGATATTTGAACCAAAGATACTCCCTGAAATCCAAAACGTTCTATTAATGTGTTGAATGAACCATTTTAAAATATATATATTTATAAAAATTGGCATTTTAGGCTCAATAATATCCATACCAAATGTTCACATAAGTGCAGATATTTAAGTCGTTTAGTTTATCCGTATAGATATAAAAACAACCCAAAAATTACAGTCTAGGCCTAGCATGGCTGCCAAACATCGAAACGTAAAAGCAGAGACAAGAGATGCATGCCTTTTTTTTCCTTCTTTATATATTAAAAATAATGTTATTGCACTACATTTTATGTTTTCGTTTTAAAATATTTTAATTCATTAGCTCGTAAATATATTCAGGCTGAGATCTATAATAGGTTAATAATAAAATATCTATGGATATGAAGAGATTAGATATGAACCCTTCTCCAACAATATGTAGAATAACACTGAATAATTATTTCGCATTACACATTTATTGCATACTATCATATTGGAACAACGACGAAAATTTAAATGGAAATTATATTGATACATGTAAATAGAAACTCTGAAAATAAAGATTTCAATTTCATGCAAATAAAAACAAAAATATACTATTTTTTAAAATATTATATCCCATAAAAACATCACCGACTAAAGTGATGATTAAAATAACTCAGAAATAATTACTTTATAAAATAAAATTAAAGTAGAAGTTACTACCTCTGATAATGAACTCAGTTCACACATAATTCATTCATGCAATATAAGCAGGCCAGTACAGTATCGAATTTTTAAAATGTGGCTTAAAACTTGCAAAGCCATGTACCAATGAATTATGTATACGGTCGTCTATCTCAATTTAGCCAATAACTTGGGAACTTCCATGAAGAAACGTGTTCGTTTTCAAGAAGAGAACCCAGAAACTGTTGCAAGTACAGATTGCTGGTTTGCCATCCAAATACTTAACTGAAATGAATTCCGCTGTAAAGCAAATATATAGCGCATTCAACATTAACAGAATTGTCTAAGTGTCTGGTGTTAAATTAATTTTCTAAACGGGGATGTTCATAGAGTCTTTCGGGCAATAAAAGGACTAGGAAGATACCATATACTCCCTCTAACAGAGTACTTTGTTCAAAGAACAAATAAATAAGGTCATTAGGCTGCCCTCTTCACCTGTTGAAACACCGGTAAATAAAATTTAGAGCCGCAACTGGAGAAGCGCTTCCAGTGTAGACTATAACTCTTAATTTCCCTCCTTCAGTTTTTCAGAAGTTTGTCCGTCTGCGTGGAGAAGGCAGCATTCCATAGCATGAGCTCCAGCGTACTACAATAACCACGCCTGGTAGCCGTAGCTAATATTTGCTAGGCAATAAAGCCACTTGCTTAATAGCAAAGCTAATTCCATGTTCACTTTACGCCTGGTTGGTAGGCAACACATACATCATCAAGCCAACTCAATTGCATTACCTAGCGCTTCCCTTGTATTATACAACGCCTGCCTCTTCTGCCCGCATAGCATTATACCCTCCCTCAACCATTGTAGCAAATATCGAGACCACATCAATATCCAGAAGGGTTCTAAGGGAAATAAAGCCTGAGATGTCAACTAAAATCAGTGTTTTGATTCAGTGTTGTAAATTCTAATTTTATAATTTTTATAATATATAATAAAGATTACACGGTAATATGTATGTATATAAAAGTATTTTTACTGCATAATGAAATTAGTATCGCAGACAGTAAACTATCTTTCATTAACTATCAATAATAGTTAATGAAAGGAGCATATGCTCAAAATATTTACTGAAAAGATGACCCTTTTGTGTGCAGGGTTTGAAATCGTAGCTCTTAGATACAAAATGAAAAGCATTTAGTTTTAATAAAGAGAGTTTAAGTTCAAGAATGCCGATTATTGCAAAAAGAAAATCTAAGAGAGCAACTTTTTCGTGAAAACCCCATATGTATGTATATAAAAGTATTTTTACTGCATAATGAAATTAGTATCGCAGACAGTGAACTATCTTTCATTAACTATCAATAATAGTTAATGAAAGGAGCATATGCTCAAAATATTTACTGAAAAGATGACCCTTTTGTGTGCAGGGTTTGAAATCGTAGCTCTTAGATACAAAATGAAAAGCATTTAGTTTTAATAAAGAAAGTTTAAGTTCAAGAATGCCGATTATTGCAAAAAGAAAATCTAAGAGAGCAACTTTTTCGTGAAAACCCCAAATTTACATTACAGTGTGCTACACTAGAGGGACACATTTCTGGAATACCCTGCAGCCACATAACCTGTTACATTGCGGCACAACATTGTCGCCCATATAATTACATTACTTAAGAATTCTTTAATGTACTTTAATATAATTTTGTAATTTGTAATTATACTCATGTCATTTTGGAGTTTTCCCTATACATCAAAAGAAATACAACTAACAAAATAAAAATGTATAAGGGGAAAAAAATTAAAAGGTAAAGGAAAGGGCGAGTAGATATTTTTTGATTGATTTATTTAAGGACGCTCTTTAACATCTCAAGTCATCAGCGTCCCATTCAACTCAGGGCGTGCAACGGCCGACAAATTTTGCTCAGAGATCTCTCTTTCAGGCTTGAGGTTCTTTTTCGTGCCGTAAATGTACGACACGGGACCCACGGCTTTACTTTCCTTCCGAAGGAAGCCATACTTAGGATTTTTACGCCCGAAAAAATCCATCGGTCTTGGCCGGGTTCGAACCCGCGATCTTGGGTGTAGGAGGCTAGTATGGTAACGGGCGAGTAGAGAAAAGAAGTAGGTAATATATAACTGAATCATCTTACCTATATATGTAGAAGACAAGAAAACCTAAATGAAAGAAATATATTACATAAAACTAAAAATAATACGTAAAAAATAACAGAAATAGTATTAAACCAACAATACCGAATAATTAATCAAAGTACCAGGTAACAAAATCATAAAAAAGAAACAAAAGAATAAAAATATAAAAATGGAGAAAATAAAACAGAAAAAATAATGGATTTAAAGGGAAGTATAACCATAAAAACTAAAAGCTAAATATATGTATGTAAAAATAGGCATCGCTTTGTCAGAACAACAAAGAAAGTTAAAATGGCAGGGATTAACATTGACTGAATAAGTAATCATCTTAACTAGAAACACGGAGTACAGAGTATTAGAAAAACATAATAATAATGATAATAATAAATGTTATCATAATCCAATAAAAGCAAAGACCAAACAAGTGCAAAATATGAAGCAGGAAGATATTAACACAAAAGCTTTGGAGGTGAAAGCGTCTCACCTTAAGGAAGTGGAAACAACAATATCTTGAGAATGGAGGATGATCAGGTATCACTGTCAGCAAAACGTGAGCAGCCTGCGAAGAGACATCACGTCCCAGCAGGACATCATTCTATCTCTCTGGATTACAGCAAGATTAACTTCCTTTCCTCTTGTTCTGCTTCTACTGCAGGTGTCTACAGGGCTTCTGGGAGTATTGTAGCATATCTTGTCATAATTTTTCACTGCTAGTTTAGTTGGAAATAAATATGTAATATACCAAAGTAGTAACTCGCCTAGTTTATGATAACTCGGTTGTAAAATTAGGTTTGAACTTCAAATATATGTCACTTGATTAGTTCAACGCGTCTTAAAAGATGTCATTATTATCACAATTATTATCACGAGAGGGTCTGAGATTACCGATAAATTCACGAGCGTAGTGAGTGTTTATCTGGAAAGCTCAGACCCTCGAGTGATGTTTATTAGGAATATTTCACGAATAAAACAACAATTTAAATATAACATTTTATACAAATGTTAATATTCTGTGCGTGAATTTCATATATATATAAATATATAAATTAACACTAATAATAAAAGTAGATAAAGATAAAACACAGAGAAAGAGTCACACTTGAAATTGCTATATTTCGAACTACTGCGAGTTCTTCAATGGCAAAAAGCTAGACAAGTGAAAATGATAAAAGTAAATATTGAGTAACGTTATGCGTGGAAACAGATGAAACTAGAAATGAGAGTGTGGGAAGAAAAAAACTAATATGTAAGATTTAAACCAGGTGGTATACGCGCTTTATGTAAAAAATATAGCTGCCATTTCTCTATCTCTGAGTAAACTTTCACAGCATTGTGTAGGTAAAGCATCAATAAGAGTTAGACTAAAAGCATCATCAAAATCCTTACAGTGAGATAAGGCATGTTGGGCAACCGACAAGGGAAACTTGGTTTTAACAGAACGTCTATGATTGTTCATGCGTAGCAAAACAACAGTAGAAGTTAAACCAATATAAAATGCTTTGCAAAGCTTACAAGATAACATATATATGACGTTCTTGGAAGAACAGGTAGCAAATGAAGAAATGTTGAATTCCTTGGATAAATTAGGGCTATGGAATGATTTGCACGGCATAATTAGTGCACAGGTTTTACATTTAGGACGTTGGCAAGGATACGAGCCAGCAAAGGGACGTGGTAAATTCGGAGAGGATAGGTTACGGCGAAATATAATTTTAAGGTTAGGGGGTGTTCTGAAAGTAAGGCGGGGTACAATTTTAGAAAAATCATTTAAAGATGGATACATTAACAAGTATCGTGACATTCTTTCAAAATAGGTCTGATGCTTTCAATTCCAGTCACGTAAGTAGTAACAAGGTTCTTGTTCTTGTTAGAGGCTTTAGAATTTAGGTTTGCATTGGAAAGTTTTGTGTGATGGGATTATACGGGATTTTAAAAGAGCGGAAGGATAATTTTGGTTTTGGAACTTTTGAGTTAGGTTTTTAATATACTTGTCAAGAGATGAAAAATTGTTACAAAGACGATGACCACGGATTGAAAGAGAAAAAGGAATAGATCTTTTGATATGCAATGGATGACAGCTATCAAAATGAAGATACTGTTATAAATTGGTAGACTTAATGTGCACAGACGTAAGGAAAGAGCCATTGCATAAAGAAATACCAATATCTAGGAAAGTAGCAGCATTGGGAGAGACAGAAGAAGTGAACTTAACTGAAAACTTGGAGTTAAGATTAGTAAGGAACTGCTCGAGAGATTCTGAGCCATGAGTCCAAAGCACAAATATATCATCAATATATCTCAGCCATAATAATGGTGCCAAAGGTTTTGACTTAAGAAATTCCTCCTCTAAGCGAGCCATAAAAAGATTGGCATAAGAAGGTGCCATTCTGGTGCCCATCGCAGTACCTTTAATTTGTAGATAATGTTTATTATCAAAACTAAACGCATTGCGAGTGAGGACCAGATAAGCAAGATGACAAATGAAATCTGTGGATGGGATATGAGGAGGTGCTCGAGAGTTCAAGAAATGTTTAACGGCAGCTAATCTTTCATGATGGGGATATATAAATATTAATTTTGTTCTTATTTTATTCATGAAATAGTCCTACAACCGTATTCAGAAACCGTGATACTAAAATGAGTAAAAGTCGAACATTATAATCGGTACCGTTCGATTTTCTAATACCAACTAAGAGAAAAAAAAATATGACATAGAGTGTTTCTATTTTTCTTTGTATTCTGTAATTTGGAACTCCTAATGATAAGATCAATTTGCACATTTAACGCACCACCAAATCTCTTTGAAGAACCCACCAATTTGCGTTATGATTGTTAATTGTCCATGCCTTTGTTCCTATTAATAGTTTCCCACAGCCTCTAGCAAAAAGTGGTAAGTGATGCGTTTTCAGGAGTTGGTTACATTGACATAAGACAAATGCACATCGACTGATGAAACGACTTTGATATTTTTTTCGATAATTTCACTCCGTAATCCAGCTTTGATTAGTCAAAATTCAAAATTTTGTTTCGTTTCATTTGTCCATTTTAAGATGACGTTACATAAGTGAAATAGTCACTTTAATTTTTTGTATTGACATCGTTTTTCACATCATTAATTTTAATTTCATGAAAAATTTGTATTTGCAATATAATAATGTTTATAAATTCGTTTGAAAGCATTTTTGTATTACAGGGACATAATCTGACGACCTTTATAGCAATATTGGAATTGTTGTAACAAAATAAACAATTAATATATATATATATATATATATATATATATATTGCATTTTAGGGATTGTTTATGAAATATTTGACTCTGCTTCTTTTTATAGTGACCTATTTTACTTAACTAGTTATAATTTAATTTTTAATATATGGTACTCTTCGTAAACATGCGTTCAATTTATGCACTTAAATTAAAAAAAAAATGCATGTATTGAAAGAAAGGAAAGGAAAAAAAATAGAAAAATACTGACTCTATATCCTATGTGTAACAAAGGAGAAAGAAAGGTTGCTCAAATAGCACAATTATAGTTAAAAATAGGAAAGCTACCGAAAGAAAAAGAGGTCATATATGAGGGAAAAACAAAAAAATGTGAAGGAAAATATTTTTCGTAGTATTCTCGGTTTTACGAATGAAGCACCATAGGCGTTGAACACCAATAATATATAAGTTGTTAAAGAAATTTATTTGGAAAGGATGCATTCGTGAGCTAAATTTTAGGGCACCTCTTCGACTGAGGAACCTCCCCACCAAAAAAAAAAAAATATTCCCATAGGACTGTCCTGGCTGAACGAGACCCAAACCTCACGAGTACTAGCACCAACTACCTCGGTCACTTCGCCCAAGGACTATTAACAATTGCATAAAATGTTATATTTACCTACCTATTCAGAAATAGTGAAAATGAAATTTACGAAAGTGGATTATTACACTCGGTACCGTTTGATTAATTAATACCAACTGAGAAAAACAAAACAGGGAAAACATTTTACCATTCAGAACAACGTGTTTATTAATATTTATGGTTGCTTAGGCAGATATTGTTATATAATTTATAACATGATTTCAGACTGTTTGACTGAATACACAAAAGCAATTGCTTGAGTGAATACACATTACGTTAGTTAAATATACAATTACTGAAAGCACAGAAAAGCGGTCAGTGATGCGTACCCAGGATTTATAACGTGGAGGTATACAGTTGGTTACACTGACCAAAAGAAAAATGCACGTCGCGTAATAAACCGGATTTTATCATTGTTTTCGATAATTTCACTGTGATATCCGGCTGTAATTGGTCAAAATTCAAAATTGTGTTTCGTTTAATTGATTGATTTTAAGATGACGTTACATAAGTGGATTAGTCAGGTTAAGCCTTAAGCTTGAGTATCTTCTAAATCGCGCACCGCTTGCTTATGGCGGTGTCAATGGCTCTATGCTCTCATAGAACCACTGTATCTGGTTCCTAAATTATATTATAATTATGTGTTTCATTAAATAACAAACAGCGATTAAGAGACGAATTTATCCAAGAAAAAAGGGGATGATAAGTCAATAAAGTTAAAGAAATTGTCATATAGTGGTTTAATAACTTTAATTGAAGATGTTACGGGGTCAGTGAGTCGGAGTATTTGGTGGTAAACTGGTGTGGAAAACCGGAAATATTCTAGCATATGTGATCAGATACCAATTTATTCACTGGAGTCGAGTTTAATTAGGAAGGAGGTAAAATGTTTGATAATTTAGCCACAAAACCTCCATTAATGTGCCGGATTTGTCAGAAAATAGTAAACCGAAAATAAAAGATTTTATTGATCATACTTCAGCCAAACGATCATTTTATTTAACTACTCGCGGTTTCGTATAAGCTGTAATTTCACTCCTTATTTAAGAATTTTCTTTATAATTATGCACTATATATTCGTATTTGTGAGCGGAGGGGATCATACGGTCCCTCATAGAGTAAATTTCTTCCTTTGGCTTTTGGCTGTGAACGCATTATGAGGCATAATTACGTAATATAACAAGTTATCTAGAGGAACTAATTATGTATACTCTGAAACACTAATGTTCCAATAGCTCTATGACTGTTTTTTGCGCTATGACGTAGGTATTATTTTCTAATTTTGTATTTATTTGTAATTATTTTTGTCATTACTTATAAATCTACTGATCTACATCGCAAGCTTAAGATTTTATATTTCTTGTATGAAACCATATTGCTAGGATTGCTAGGCCTTTACAAAACCCTTATGTGGTGTCATACTTTATCTGTTAGTAAATAATTGCAGCTGTAACTTATGCTCTGCTGTGTACAGTTGTTCAGATATAGTCGCATAAAGAAGGCTATGTGCAGAAAACTGTGACATGTACAAAATGGAGTTTCGAGCTGTTATTAAGTTTTTCACAAAAGAATCACTTACTCTAAATGCAATTAACAGTGACTGGACAGTGTATATGAGGAAGCATTCTCCTCATATTCTACCGTAAAAGAATGAGCCAAACTTTTTTGAATGGCTCGAGAAAGCATTGAAGACGAAGAGGGTGCAGGTTGGCCCTTGGTGGTGCTCACTCCTGAAAACATTGCTCTTGTGGAAGGAGAAAATATGGAAGACCGGCGGCTAAAAGCTACAGAAATATCAACAAGGTTGGGCCTTTATAAAACTACAGTCCTTTGAATTATTCACGAACATTTATGAACAAGGTTAGTGCAAGATGGGTGAAACTATGGTCCTCTGCTGTGATCCCTTGTTCAAAAGAGAATCAATGGAGTAGCGTAAACCTGGCGAAGCACCGCCTCTAAAGGCCAAGATCACTCAGCCAACAAAGAAGATCATAGCCATAATCTTTTGGGAATGTGAAGGAATACTCTTCATTGACTTCAAGGAGAGGAACACCACAGTAAATGGGGAGTACTATGCTGCCCTACTGCACAGACTACCTGCTTCCATCAAAGAGAAAAGGCGAGGAAAGCTGAGTGGCAGTGTGCACCTTCTTCACGACAACGCCTTTGTGCATTCAGCTCTTGTTGCAAAGGAAGCTGTGAAGAAATGACTCAGTATTTATGAGCTGTCATCCCCACATTCAATTAGATTGATTGTAACAAACAATTTTATGTAACTTCGTTATAGCCATGTGTAATGCTCTTTTTCCTGTACAAGTGTTGAATATTGTGTCTAAAATGTTAGTTTCTTGCCAAGGCGCAGAAAGCTACCCTAGTCATAAAACCGGACCTGGAAATTCCCTAGCCCTTTGTAGCAAGGTACCTAAAACATTTGGTGACTATAGAAATGAAAAGAAAGGGAAGAAGCCATCCGCTACATGGAGAAGGCACACATACCATCTTGACTTAGTTTTTGCATTTTTGAAGCCAGCAGTGTGGCAAGAGTATTCAGAAGGGCAAGGTCAGTGGAAAGGCTTTCTCAGTTTCAAATAAATTAGTGGAAAGCGATAGTTAGTTTTGCAAGGACGACCTTTATTAGTTAAGTGCCCTGGTGAAATAGTTAATGTACAATAGTGTAAGAACAATAAATTGTGTTCCATCTTACATAACAAGATATTATTAATCTACAAGACTCCTTTCCCTATGGTCACAGGACCGTAAAAACATCCAGCAGCAGAGTCTCAACAGCCCTGGCAAAATATAAGACAGCGGTAACCATCGCCGGAGAAGAGGGAATTGTTTACCCTTGAGATAACATCCAAAACTTAACAATTCAAATTTCCTTTTTCCAAAATCTTTCCTTCCCTCCATTTATTACACGTTTAATTAACCTCCTTATTAAATACCGCTGCAGAAATTTGACTTCAAGGAGATCGACCATCCACCTACAGCCCATATATAGCTTCCAGTGATTATTTCCTTTACTCAAAATTCAAGAAAGACCTTTGAGAATGGAAATTTAAGTATGACGAAGAAGTTATGAATGCTGTTTATGCCCATTTTGCAGACAAGACTTCTGACTATTTTGGTGGAGGGGTGTTGAAATGTTAATTCAAAGATGTGAGAAGTGTATTTTCAAAAAGGATAACTATATTGAAGAGTGAAATATAGTTTTTGTCTTTATCATTCCTAGAAAACGATTAGGCCGCAAGTTTAAGGACCTACTCTCGTAACCGTTTTAAAATTATTTCAGATGTTAATAAACTAATAGTCCCGTTTGGCATTTAAATCTACTTTACTTTAAACTGTTGCGTATTTGTATGCATATGATAGCCGTTTTACAATCGTTGAAGTTTTTTTTTAATAAATTTTTTCCCTTACTTTATTCTGCTAGGTTTTAACACAAGAGCATTTTGTTTATGCGATTTCAGTATCACATTATGTGGAGCAGAATTTGGAATTCAGTGAAGAATTTCATTGAAAAAATTTAGTTCCCAGCCTAATGTAGCACAATCTTTCTTAATAGAATGGTACTTGAAAGCAAAAGAGATACCAGAAAAAAAAAATAGCTGACAATGAACTATCATTTCTGAACCTTCTAAAGGAGCAATGCTTTTGTTCGTCTTTCATGATGCCCGTCATAGGCGTCTCAACTACTCTCCCAATTTGAAAATTAACACTTTTTCAAATAGGAATCGCTGATGTATACTTTAATTTTTGCTTCAACGAAAAAAAAAACATTATTTGTTTTAAAGTATTACAGCTAATTTGCCGTAGTATCTGCACCCACATTTTAGCGAATTAAATTATACTGCTTAGGCATAAAATGCCTAATAGCTACTCAAGTTAATCCATATTTTTAATACATTTCCAGAAGTAAAACTATGCACCCTATGCACACCCCTGTTTTCAAGCTCGAATAGTTATAACGAATATCACTGAACCCCACATTTATTGGAAAATTAAATATGAGGTTGTTATTTTTATGACGTAATTATAATATTTAAACACAAGCCTCTGTACTGTCGGAATGAATTACATCTCCCGACAAATTAAAAAATAATAAAGCATTAACGAACGGGAATTTGTTATTCAATATCTTCTGGCAGGGCTGTTCTATGACATGGCGAATAGTTTATTTAATCGGCGTAGTACAACATAGAATTAAAATTGCAATTTCTGTTTTCTTCCGAATAAATGTGAGTATTAAATTTCCTTTCTTTTACTGACTCTTTGATACACCATTTATTTAATCTTTTACTTGATGAGTAATCATTTATGCCACCATTCTCTGTTGCAATAGAAATAAACCAAAAACATTGCATTCTTTTAAGAGAAAATGTAAAGTTGAAGCTGAAATTGTGCTTACAAACATATTACAACGAGAAGAAATTAAAATGTACTTATTTTTCTTTTAAATATTAAATATGTTTTTTCTTTAAAACCGTTCCCGGATTGTGGTAGTATGCTGTAATTGCTGTGTAAAATGCATTCTATAATAAACTCGTTGAGAAACGTGTTTTTTGCTATTTAACAGCCTAGAAAATTTGCCTCTATTTCTGTATTATTGCAAATATTTGCCCAATAACGCACTAGATTTAACTAGCAAGTTAATAACAGCATAATTGTTACTCACAGGAAATTATACTTACATAAATAAATAAATTTATTCTGCTTTAAACGTTTATTCAAACATTCACATTTTTGTTATCCATATAATAATTATTTATGTTTTTGTAGCTGCTTTAACAACTTTATGAACTTATTTACAATGCTCATACATTTCCAACACTTCCCACAAATAGGAGGTGAGTTCCACAAACTTCCAGGTTAACTTACTTTTAGAGATATGAGAAAGAAAATAATCTTTTCGCTGTTCAAGATAAATTCCATTAATTCAACTCACTTTTCCCATATTTGAATTAGTATTTTTGTGCTCTTGAAAAAATAGCCATATTTTGCCTGAGGTATGAGAAAGAAAATAATCTTTTCGCTGTTCAAGATAAATTCCATTAATTCAACTCACTTTTCCCATATTTGAATTAGTATTTTTGTGCTCTTGAATAAATAGCCATATTTTGCCTGAAAATATTCTAAAGCGACTTCCTTCCCTCATTGTAATCAATCTTTAATATAGTCGCTGGGGGCTGTATCTGGGCTGTAGGGTGGATGTGCTAAATTTCGTTAAGCACAGTTCTAATAGTTTCTTTGCATTTGCGCATTGTTATGAAGAAGGCGAACACCATATGCCGTAGCTCTATTCTTTAATTGCTGCTCTCAGTTTATGTAGAAGACTGCAGTAGTGAGTCTGCGTTTCTGTCTTTGAAATAATTTAACAGAATTCCCTTGCGGTCCCAGGAGATTGTTCTTATGGTCCCTCCCCTGGACTGAACAATCCTTGATGACATCTCACCAGGTTATGCAATTCCATGGACTTCCTTTTTGAAACTAGGTCATGACAGAGGACTAGTTTCATTGGCTGATTTCAGAACTCCCTTCCTGTTTGTTTGACACCCTGTTTGTGAAGTAGCGACACCCATCTTGCACTATTTTTTATGCGAACCCTAAAACCGATTGCTTTCAAAAATTTCTTTTCCAGTCACCTGTCACAACAAGTCCTCTTCAACAACAACGCTGATTGGATTCCTGTTTCAGTACTTCTACGGCACTTATGTGATTCATCCTCCATTTTTTTGTTCTAATCAAACTTGTTCAACCCTTCATTTTTTCTTTTATTTAATATAACAAATATAGTACTTCGTGCGCTAAAGCGATTATAGTGCTTCAATTTGGTCAGGCCGGAAACGTACGAAATATCGTATTTGGGCATCTGCCATTTCAAACTAAAAATGAACATTTAGAGTAGTATTTTAATAACTTATCGTGCAAGCTCTTACCCTTTCTTCAAGGCGGTTGGTGTCGTGAAGACAAATTTATTGAGATGGAATTGCTAATAAACTGTTGAGAAGGGTTAGGGAATGCTTGGCTCATGATTTGTTTAGAGCCACATCAGAATTATAATTCAACCTTACTGATGCCCCCGAAATGCGTGAATGAATTCCGTTCTACCTGCACTACTGTTGCACGACATAGAAAAAAAATTATGCATAGTAAAGAAATAGAAGTTCAGCCATTATGATTGTTCTTAAAAAACCGAGATACTGTGTTCAAACTACATATGCAACCTCTTTTTTGTGATAAATGAAAATAAATATATAAATGGGCTAAACAGCGTCTTATACTGCAAGAAGCTCATAGTTTTAAACATGATGACGAAGTGCCATTTGAAACAAGAATAACACACGGAATTATTGGAAAATACGCTTCCCTTTCCATAAAATTAGTTTGCAAAATGACTAATTGCTATTTTTATTTGGACATTGAAGTTTTAATGAGGAAACTATATCGTTATGGCATATCCTGCACCAAAATTATTATTTATTCACATTTGCTTCTGCAGAGTTAAGAATTCGCAGGTGATAAGTAGACCAGTAGAAACAATAATTATATCATGTCGCAGTAAGCGATTAATTCAATCAGTTCTGTTTCGTGGAGTAAGTCTTTCCGTTCTTTGGATATTATATAATATAAAAGAAGAATATTTTATTACCTACCTATAAACCATCGTGTTTCCTTAGATTAATATGACTTAAATATGAAAAGTGTATTAAGATCGTTGATTTCATAAAATAAAAAATATTCACAAAGTGTATTTTATAATGTGTATATTGAGTATATAATAAGTACAAAATATATGCATATTAGGATGTTTTTGCATTTGCCTAAGTTAGATAAACTAGGCATAAGTACTTCTTGGGCGCCGACAAGGCGAAGTTTGTCACATTACCCACCGTGTTGTCTTCGATCGCCTCGAGCTGAGGTTGTAAACAGAACTGTAAGAGGGTAGTTGGTGAACGCTGAACTATATGAAAACACATTCTTAGGATTACTCTAGAGGCATGACTAGTACACATTCAGCTCGAAAATTTGTGGAAAAAAGTTTAGTATAAAATCTTCTTAACACTTTCACCTAACGCCTCCCTCCTCCATTAGTAAAATTTTCTGAATACCAAATTGTAGACATTTTATCTTCGTTCGGACACCGATAGTACTGACAACCATATGCTGTAAAGAAGAAACATTTTACTTAAGGTAGGTACAAAGCTCAAAACACACGGTGTTAAAGAACTACAACGCAACAATTTCAGAGACTATGCAGAGTAATTTTAAATAAGACAGGTCTAACTTTTTTTTTCAGTCACGGACTATATTTTTTCCAAAAATGTATCAAGAGTCATTCTTTTTGTATATTATTTTATTCAAATAATAACTGCGTTCTTTAAAATATAATCACCGAGTTACACACACAAAAAAAAAAAAAAAAAAAAAACGTATGTATGTATGCATGCTCGAGAAACTTGAACTTATGATTAATGCAGAACAAACCAACTGTAATATGTTTATATTGGCTAACTCATGACTGACATGTGCCAAATCACCAAAGATATAAGGAAAGAAGTTGAAAATAACTGTAAGTCCTATTCTCATTAAGAAATAACCAACTTTCTCCTTCTGCTGAAGCGACCGTGCACAGAATTTGCTTTGTTGTGCAAGCAGCCGAAAGAGAAAAAGGAAGAGATTTGTCCCAAATCCAACTTTCTGTATCTCGCTCACTTCTTTGACTTAGTACGTAAAGTACTAGAATTTATTTTAAATTTGTTTTTTAATGTTTTTACTGAACTCAACAAACTACTTCCTTCGAGAACTAGAGAAAAGATCCCTGAGGGCTGTACCTAGCTCAAGGACCACACTGTCACAAGATCTTTACGGTCTGCTTATTAAAATTTCAAAGTTATAGCATTAAGTTTCTAAGAGACCAATATGCCACTGATTAATAAAGCTTCCATTCGAAATGATAGCACACAATATTAAACGGAAGTTGCGAAGAATGTATCTTCGGAGCAATTGGCATAATACTGACGGGTCGTTATTATCGATCGAGTATAAGTCTTGTAGGTTACTTAACTTTAACATTTTATATATGTACAGACTTTATCATAAAATTGGGGCAGGAGGCGAATGTGCGATCTGTGGAACGACACAGTCAGATGGATAAATATAATAAATCGATTAACGATTGCTAGGTGTTGTTTGGTCAGATGATTACTGTGAAGTTTTACGAGATTTTTATAGTACTAACTATTTAAAACGATAATAAAGAGCTACTTAAAATTGAAATTTATCTTCCGGAAAAAAAGTTTTGATATTATTCTAAGGTAATTTTTTATCCCATTTTGATTTAACAGTGGGCAGCATTTAATTTCAAATACTTTATCATCCTTTAACTAACTGCATTATTTATTTTTTTCATTGTATATTTCCTATCTCAAATTACTTTTATACAATAAATTTTATACACAAATTTATAAAGATGTTATAAGTATCCCATTCAGTGCGGTGCACACCTTTAAAGTCAATCAATCATAATTAAAAATACTCATTACTTAGGTAAAATTTTAAAATATTTATATTCAGTGTCACTCTGATAGAGTGGAAAGTTTGTTAAAAATGTTATTGATATTTACATCCCTTCTTTCTTTGCTTCTTCACTTGAACTGGAAAAAAATTGGACTATTTTAGAAAAAACTAATTTTATATTAAATGCTTTAATTATTTCCAGCTTTGATCAGACTATGTATTTATACCATGAATGACAATGCAATTAAATATTATAATAACTATAATGCTTATAATTTTTCGTACAGATAATTTTGGTGTTTAACCAATTTATACTAGATTCCTTACTCTAATGTATTTTTCTACTAAACAAATTAAAGCGATGTGATTAACGTTTTATTGAGGCTCATTCAATGCAGAGTATTTTTCTAAGAGTTCCATTAGTTGACGGATTAACCATTTCAACAATGATCATTAAATAACTTCACCTAAACAAATCCAGTTTCTAACACAACCTACATTTATTTCACCATATAGAAAAGTAGAAGTTTTCAAGAAAACCATCCTAGTCAATCAGCAAGATGAGCTGAAGTCAAAATGAACAAAACAAAAGCATATACTTTGCCACATGACTTGATTTGACATTCGTCGATGATAGGGGTTTTCCAGTGAGAGGTTTTAATTACCATTACAAAATTTAGTTACGTATATGTTACTACTGAGGGCACGTTAACAAAAGGCAAGAAAATTGCCTCCATAGTCATCTTTCAGAAATCTAAGGTATTACTTGGACGTGATCCGTGATCCAATTATTTTGTCCAATGATTTCTTTTTTCATGTATGAAGTTCTTAAACGTGAGGATTCTTTAAATTACGACATGGAACCCACGGCTTTAATGACCCATTCACAAACGCAAACGCAACGTAAACACAAAACTTTGAACCTATGAAAGGTTCACAATGCATTATGTAAGAGCAAACGCCAACGTGAAAGTTTGCAAGCTTCTAACTTTGGCGCTTGAGTTTGAGACAGACCGCCATCTCTTGGGCTGTGTACACATGCCGTTTTTTCCATTTAATTGATATGAACTCGATTGATTAAAAATTAATTACTTAGTACCAAGAATATTACAAGCGATGCAATGGGAGAGAATCGCCAAAGACATGAAATGTTAAGGTGCTTGTGTGTATGATATATGTAATTGTAAATGAATGTAAGCCATTATTTTCTTTAACGTGAAAAATATATTGCTGCTTGCAGTAGTGTACTTTGCAAAACGTTAATTTTTCTGAAAAAGGCACCATTATAATAATCACATAAGTTAAACACCAAGTTTAGATTATGTAACACGTTAAGTGAAATTGTCTAATTATACAACTGTCTAATTGTATCAGTTTTTCGCCATTGTAATTGGATACTGATAAAAGTTTTAATAATTACTGAGTAGGTCGCGTGTATTTCCAGTGCGATGTAGGGAGTAATAGCTAACGTTTATATTTTATATGAGTAGCATATCTACACATGTGTTTACATCATGCGTTATTGCTGCTTGCGTTTCCATTGAGAACGAAGCTTATTCCTCAACGGAGGACTTAAGTTTTCGAAATTCCTGTATCCAAAACAATATATCGACTTCAACTTAGATCCAAAAGAATGCTACCCCTGAACTACCGAATACGTCACTTGAGCCGCAGAGATACCATGAATATTGAACTTTCTTGTCATTTTTTATAATGCAATATTCGTGTTATATAAAGGCATTAAAATGAAGTAAAATACTTTAAAGAAATAATAAAATATTATTCCATTAACGAGTTCTGCAAGAATAATCAAAACAGATATACCAAAGCAGTGGCAAATTTTGAATATTTTAAAAACATTAACAATCTAAGCACTAAAATAAAGCTGAAAGAAAATATAAAATAAAACGCCGAAGAACAATACATAAACAGAAACTTTCAAAACACTTTAAAGAAAATAGAAGTGCCAATCAATGATCATTGATAATATCATATAATAATTATAATAATGACGTATTAAAGAAAAAAGATGAGAAAGAGTAGAAAGATCAGTATGAGCATATAAGAGAAACGAAGAGCGAGAATTTAAAGCATAATTAAACGTTTCTATACCATGACCTATTGCCTAAGATGAGCGACTCCAAGGGCCATGTTTGTCCTGAAGTTGCGGTACTTTTATCACAAGTAATATCACGAGAGGGTCTAAGATTACCGATAAATCTGGAAAGCTCAGACCCTCGAGTGATATTTATAACACTATTTCACGAATAAAATAATATTTTAAATATAATTCCTCTAAACTTGGTTTACAAAATTGTAATCATTGTATATTGTACTTCTTTTCAAGCAATCTTGCAACAGAAGAATGCCGATTGTCAGTAATGCCAATAGAGAAGAGAAAAATACGGGTTTAGGACTATTTCATGAATAGAATAATAAAAGTGACATATTTTGAAATTCGCACACAGAATATTAACACTTTTATACTTATGAATATCAACTCTCTTCAGATACTGTGAGCCTGAAATGGACAAAAGTCGATTACTATAATCGCTATCGTTCGATTTTCTAATACCAACTAAAGAAAAAAAAAAGATAACACAGTGTTTCTAATTTTCTTTGTATTATGTGGTTTGGAATTCCTAATTATAAGAGCAATTTGCACATTTGACGCACCACCAAAACACTTTCAAGAGCCACCATTTTGCGCTATGATTGTTGATTGTCCATGCTTCCGGTGCTATCAATAGCTCCCCACCTCTAGCAAAAGTGGTCAGTGATCAGGAATTATATAGTGGAAGTGTACAGTTTGCTATACAAGATATATGCACGTCGTTTGATAAAACGGATTTGATCATTTTTTTCCAATAATTTCACTCCGTAATCCGGCTGTGGTTGGTCAAAATTCAAAAATTTGTTTCGTTTCATTGGTCAATTTTAAGATGACGTCTCGTGAGCGAAATATTAATATTAAAGCATAAAAGTGTTGCTTTTTTCCTTCATACATTTGCCCACGTGACTGGATATTAGCCTAAGACACTCAAAAGTTTAGAAAATGGAATAAGAAAGCTATACCTACAGAATGATTCTTTCTTTTTTTTTTTTTCATATAAAGATAATATTTAAATAAACATTTTTCTTGTAGCAGGAAAATAATGTTATTAAATATATAAAGATGTATATTTTTCTAAAATTTACTTATGGCTCACATTGCATGATTTGAATAAGTATTAGATATTCAGAGTAAACTTTAAATTGTAAAATGGCTGTTATTTAATCGCACATGACAATTTAATATACACAAATTAATGTTTCAAAAGTAATGACAATTTTTTTTATTTATTTATTTATGGACGCTCTTTAACATCTCAGGTCATCAGCGTCCCATTCACCGCCACGGGTGGCCGAGACGGACTCATGAGCGGGAGGTCTGCGGTTCGAATCCCGCCAGGACCGTCCTCCCTGACTGGGGTTTTTTCCAGGTTTTCCTCAGTCTTCATAACTGGCAAATGCCGGGGAGGTACCTAAACTTAGGCCTGGAACGCTTCCTTCCTTAAAAAAAAAAATATCCTTTCCCAATTTATCATTTCATTTCATGCATCATCAGTGTCCACCGCCTGTGGTGCCTTAGTAGTGAAAACGGGCGTTAAACACTACCCCCCCCCAAAAAGCGTCCCATTCAACTCAGGGCGTGAAACGGCCGACAAATTTTGCTCAGAGGCTTGAGGTTCTTTATCGTGCCGTAAATGTACGACACGGGACCCACGGCTTTACTTCCCTTCCGAAGGAAGATTAATAAAATTAAGTATCTGGAAACAGATAATAAAACATCCCTGTCACAGTTATAATATTTCAGAAAATATTAATCCGGATTAAAATTTAACAAAATTTCGATATAGGAATGAATCCACGTCGAAGCTGCAAAAATGAAATTTATAATTGAAGACAGAAGTATTCGGTTTTGATGCATGGTATTCTGATATAAAATAATGTTGCTATATTTCTGAAGCTATTGGAGTAGTTTATTCAGACGGAATAAAGAGAGTACTACGAAGAAGGACTGCATCCCTGCATTATTAACCCTTGAATGGTTGCGTCTTGTAGGAATAAAGGAACCACAGGATCCTCAATACCGAAAGCATTTCCTTGCCACCAATACGGTGGATATCTGCAAAGCTAGTGCCTTAATCTTGGGAAGTTCCTGAATTCAAACATGAGGGCAGTAACATAAGAGATCAGAAACAAAGTACGTCCCCGTTTCTTCTTTACTGAGCCCCTCGGAAAGGAGGAAACGAAAATCCGGTTTCTGGTCGTTTTTATCCTCCATTCCTCCTACTCTCACATGCATACGCCTTTGTGCGACGGACGGGCATTCTGCCGTATATATTCATCAAACCACACCCGTCAAAGCCGTGGGATCTTCCTGGCTTTTGTCATCGCGGACGTGAGAACCAAGCATGTGCATGAAAAGAGGTACTGCATAGTCTCTGAGGGCTCTGGCATTTTTTGGAAGTTGATGATCTGCCTAACGACAAATGAAAATGTAAAAAGTACTTTTATTTGTACTAGTTTCACTTAAAACCAAATAAAAATATTTAGTTTAATACTTTATACACCCAGAAAACTAAATTGAAGAAACGCTATTTTATAATTTTGAGCACTTAAATCAATTTTCTAGATCTCAAATAATTTTATAAATTGACATGTTTAAATATAAAAAAATTTAAAGTTTTTACTACTTTTACTTTACTATTACTAGCGGCGATTTCATTTTTGTTTCCCCATAATTCAAAACAAAATTTTCTTAATAAAATAACGGCTTCTGTTAATTACATAAATCTCTTAGAGAGAACTATAAATGTCGCAAAATCCTTAAGGTAACCAGAAAGTGTAAATCCAGCAAATAATGCGACATTATACATTTTACACTGTATCGCAGAAAGTTTTAAAACTATCAAATGAACTTTTTGAACGATATTAACAAAATTTAAACGAAGATGCTCTGTTCATTTTAATTCTCTAATGCAAATATGTTTTTTTTTAAAAAATTAAATTATATGAAAATCTTGTTAAAAAACTGAAAACACTGTGATATAATCAATCATACGTTTTTCTTATAAACTAATGGTGGAATTGGATTTTTTTTTTTTGTATTTACTTAAACTGAAGACAACATGCTATCATGGGAACTAGAATAATATATCTATGCTAGTGCTTGAAAAGAAATTAATTTTCAAATTTAAAAAGAAATAGAAATAATTTAATTTCTTATTCATATTGCTTTTTATCAACCAATAATGATATTTAAATACTTCTATTTACACACTTCACCCTTACATACATTATTGTAATTCACATTTACTGTATGTCAAATTTTTAAGTTATCTGGAAATAAGATTTATTTTTATCTAAACAACTTTTTATTAGCAATATAGAACTAAAAATCACAGAACATCTTTAGTTAACTATTCTTAATATCTCATAAAAATTTATATTGATGTGTTATAAATTTCTGAGGTACAGTGCAAAATATGTACTGCTGCATTATTTGCTAGATTTACATTTCCTAGTTACCTTAAACACAGCTACTACTGCAAGTTAAAAGAGAAGCATAAGTGACAATGCTTGCTAGGCGATTAACTTGAATATAGATATTTCAATTAGGACCCTTCTTCTGTCAAACTTATAGCTAGTTGTCATTTAAAAAGTCCTTAGGTTGAATAAATGGGTTGCTATTTAAAATAAATTTAATTCAAACAAAAACAATTTAGGATATTGCTAGGAAAGTTTAAAACTAATGTTGATTAATGTTTAGATTTCACTCTTTTAACTCCCAGTCAATTCCTCTTTTAAATTTCTAAAAACATTCCTATTTTTGGGTGCTTAATAAAGACAATGGATTTGTTGTTATACCTTCGATTTTTTACTCTTTGATGTTCTATTGTTCTTTGAATTTGGACCGAATCGTCGTCATCATTGGCGCAATAGTGCAAAATAAACCCCGTTCTCATTAATCTCAATCTTATGTTAGTCTTGTTCAATTTCTTCAAATGACCTTAACCTAGGTAATCCTCGTCTCCTTTGTCCTCCTGGTAATACTTTTAGTACTGACCAGCCCATCTCAATCTGTCCGCTTTTATCAAGTTAACCATAATTGGTTCATTATATAATTATTAAACTGTCTTCACCATTGTCCTTATTCACATTTTTGATAATAACTTTTTCTAAAACATTTTATTTCAAATGGTTTGCTATTTTTCCTTCATTCAGTTTTGGTTAAAATTCATGTTACAGATACATATATACAATGGTCATCGTTGTTGTGTTTTATACAAAGTTAGCTACAAACGTGACTTTAACGCCCGTTTTTACTGCTGAAGCATCACAAGGGGTGAAGACTAATGATACACGAGATGTGTGATGTGTGATTTCGAGTACTACCAGGCTCTGGGTCCAGGGGGCGTAGCGCACGCACTACATCACAGAGGTCTGTGTGCCCCGTGGTCTTTTGCATTAGGACAGCACCTTGTTTCCTAAACCGACCCGCCATTCGGCTGCAGGCGATTACGTCGCCCAAGCGCACCGAGTGAACTGCAGCTTCAAAAGCCGAGCGCACCCAGCTACCAGAGTTTCACTGGCTGATAGGTCGTACTAGCATAGACCTACTCCTTTATAGGGGTGAGTGACCTCAGCATTAAGGAAGCCACCACCGCCTCACAATGACGGAGATTCCGGCGCACCGGCTCCCAGGGTACACGCCTTAGGCACTCCCCTGGGACACTCCGCCCTTGCGAGTACTCAATTACCCGTGAGTTCTGGGAACCACTGCCACGCTGAGTCCAACCCAATCCGGACAACTCCCTTTCGGGAGAGGCTCGTCTCAAGTCCGGCCCGGCTTCCTCTAGTAACGTCAGAGGTACCACGGGTACCCAGGGTCCGCAGAGTTACCCGTTGCTGGGCCACCCTTTTGTATACAGATATTATGTTAGCCACAACAGATGGAAGGGTGATACACGAGATGAAATGATAAACGGGGAAGGAGATTTTTTTAAATGAAAGAAGAATTCTCGGCCTAAGTTTAGAGTATCTCCCCCTCCCAGCATTTGCCATTTATGAGGATTGAGGAAAACCTGGAAGAAACTTCAATCAAGGAAGATGGTTCTGGTGGGAATCGAATCTAGACCTACTGCTCACGAGTCCACACCTTAACGACCTCGGCCATACTTGGTAGAGATTTTGGGTAAAAAAATAGATTTTTTGATTAATGCATAATATGAAGCTGCATAGGTTGGAGATTACGTCTAATAAAGTTTTATATTTTTGCGGCGTTTAAATTAATTTAAATAGTGATTCAAATATGCTCTTTTCCACATCTTTCGGATGTCAAAAACTATTTTTTGGTTTTATGCATAATATAAAACTACATAGTTGGCAGATTATAGCCAGATATATTTTTTTTTTGTTTGGGATTATTTAAAATGTTTAAATGTCAATTTAAATATGGCCAGCATGCTTTAACACAACACATACACTTTATCTTTTTTGACATTTGCCGAAGCTTCATATTTTTAAGTTTAGGTGCACTTTTCTTAAAAAAAACTGTGATAGGTGGAGCTATGAATTCCTTTGTGAATGTGCAAAACGCATTGCTCTACATAATTGGTGAAAGCGTATAACTTGTGCATGCTTCAGAGTTCTGAAAAAAAAAGTTCAATTTTCATAAAATGACACAGTATGAAAATATATTCAAAATTATTTTCTTTAAATTACATGTTATTTCACCAGCAATGTTGAGTAACATGTTTTCAAACTGCTTTTAAAATCTGAGATTGCCGAGATTAAAAGTTTATGGAAAAAATACGCCTAAAGCAACAAAAATGTTAAAAATTCTCATTTTTCTGGTTTATTAAACTAATTATAAAAAAATTAAAATAATTTTAGATAAAATTTAAAAAGAGTTTATAATTAAATAAAAATACTTAATGAATGGTGATATTTTCGTTTGAATAGACACTGTCATTTTTCAAATATTCTGTTGAGGTATTGTTCTGAGTCATAAAACTAGGTGTAATCTCCACATATAAAGTTCTCATTTGTAATTAGTGACCCAAGGTATTTAAAACTATCCATATTTATTTTTATGCTTGCAAATGTGTATTTGTGCTTCATTTATCTTTGGGCTCCATATATTTGGTTTCATTTCATTCATAGTAATCGCATATTCTTGTTCTCTCTCTCTAAAATACCTCTTTTAATGCTGATGGCTTTCTACTAAGTATCACTATATTACCCGCATTTGCTATTAATTGTGTAGATTTATAATTTAGTATGCCTGTCATTAGAAGACTGGCTGTCCTAATTATCATTTTTAACAAAATTTTGAACAAGGACATGCTAGCGCGTATTCTTGACGCACCTCACTATTTGTAAAGATAAGTGTTTTGAGTATAGAATGAATTTGAACTATATTTTGCGTTTAACTATAATTATCTTGACTAATCTGATACTTTTTCAAGTATTTTAAGCTCTTTCACAGAGTTATTTAGACAGAATATAACCATTCTGAATTGTTATGTTTTGTAATACTCGTTTTTTAAAATGATATATAACCGACATTAAAGAACAAAAGATATATCAATTAGTCAGTCCCAAAATAGGCGTTAATATTTATTCATTATAATTTTACTCAAAATAAATTATTCTTTCATATAGCTAATTGAACTATTTCTTAACGTGTCCAAATTAAAGCGAAAATGAAATAGCGACCTGAAATTTAAACAAATGCTGATTAAACTTCAGGTTTCCCCAGTCACACCTACCTTTAAATTTCAAATAATACTTCATCTTTAATACTTTAATTTTAAAGAGGATGTAACTATTACCATTAGATTCTATCTTTTATTTTCTATCGTTGCCTAGCAACCTGAACTCTTTTGTTTAAATGTTGACAGAGTACTAAAAAATAAGCCAGTAAGTGGTAGGGTTTAAAAACTATTTTGGGTAAAATTACACATATGTATCAATATACAGTAATTAAGCCTATTTCGTATCTTTGAGTAACATGCTTCAATTCTGTTGTTTCTCGTGGGGTACACGCAATTTTGAAATAATCTATTACCAAATCACAAGTATTACATTAAGTATCTAGATGTTTTAAAAACATTTTTATGAGTTTACATATATTTACTATTGCAGATATTTAAAATATTCAAAATTATGTGACTGTCTGTTAAAACAATAATTATAATTGCTGATTGTGTTTTACATTATTACTTTAGGCTTCTCAGCTTGGTCTTTTAGTACAATTGTAACATTCAACAGTATTCTCTACTGATATTAAACATTTTAAAGTTATACATCAACTTTCTATTCTTCCTAATTTCAGGAAAGAAATTCCAAATTGTTGACTTTTCAACTATAGCTTTAAAAGCGAGCATAAGAAATAAAGAGCATCAGGACGAAATCGAGCTCTGCTTTACGACACAATTTATTTGTTCGTTTGTTTATTTTACTTGGTTGGATAAAATTTTAAAGGACCTATATTTAATTGATATCTAATTGTTTGCCAGAAAGGTATATCCTGGAATCTACCATCCTATTAGAAATAACTTTCTGATGACTTCGAATGACTCTAAAATAGTTGTGCTGTTTTAGAGTCCCTTTTGATGGTTTTCAAAGCGATGTTTAATTTATAATTCCTTTATACAAGATTGGTTTCCGTTTTAATCTGCTGCCAGCAGTGCATTGCTATTTATACATAAGTCTACCGCAGTACAGCTCGCAGAACGCTCATATAAACAAATAAAAAGTCATTTTTTATGCTTTGATGCAACCTTTCCCTGGAAACCCCTTGCAATGCAGATGAATTTTCTTTTATTTAAAATATGGCAAGGGCCAAGAAGAAACCGTGTTCTAAATATGTATGTATGCTACACTCAAAGCAAACTTTGATTCGCGACGTATTTATTCTAACCGTATTACTTGTTAGCGAATACCCGAGTTTCACATCACAATTGCAGTTTTGCCGACTTTGAGCATAAAGGTTTTTGTTGTAAGTACATAAACACACTGTCAACATAAACATTGAAAGTTAAAGTTGGTTTCAACAAATTATGTTAGAATTTTAAGCGTTTAAATACAAATTTCGCATCTAATCGTAATAATTCTTCTCAGAAAAATCCGAAAAACGTTATATAAGACATTTTAGGTTACATTCAGTGTTCTTAAATATATAATACCCTTCTGCATCTAGTAAACCACACATAGCGTGCCCTAAATCAATATGCAGTTTTAAGTACCTTTATAAAAAGACAGTTTAATCTAAGGATCTATTTTAGGGAGTATTCAATTGAAAACAAAAATGTAGTGCCCTTTTACAGTTAAAGTCCAATTTCGGATAATGTCAGTGATACTGAAAAATGCTCGATTCAAAGTAAGGTGAATTTCGTTTTCATTCTCTATGTTTCTAGCGAATGTCGTACGCGTTGCATATACTCATACGTTACATTGTCACAATTTATAATTTTTGTAATAATAGTAAGAAAAACGCTATAAAAACACAATATGAACAAGACGCTGTATCAAAGCAGATTTAGAAATATCCATATTTCAATGGTCTGACAACTTGCACCAACTGGCAAAAATAAGTTTATATATAAATGCCAGTTAAATATAGATATGCTTCCTTTAACATTTAAAACATAATATGACATTAGTTAGTACTGGAGCGGCAACCAGCGTTTAATTCTGAATCGTTGTGTTTAATAATTTTACTAGCTCATCCAAGGATATTATTCCTTTTGATTTTGGCAATACTTCACGTTAATTTTGATTACGCGCTGTGCAAATAAATACAACGTACAATTCAGATTTAAATGCAGGAGTTCTGTCCTTTTCATTCATTAAATGGTAAAACATTATAAAATAAATTAGGTTTAAAATCAACGGAGCTCTATCTTTGATGTGTTTGCGGTAGGTAACTCAAGGTTCCATTCACCCCAGCTCAAAGCATCGGTTTTCCAGTCTTGACTAGGAAAAACTAACGTGTCATTCATTGTATCCAAGTATCTACATTGATTTTGTGTGAGTATCAGAACAGGAGTTAAAGATAACGTGTTAATGCGGGAGGGTTGTTATATTACGCAATAGGTGAGCGGTTATTACTTTTCGCAAGTACTAATTTACTTGTTTCTTTACAAGTGGTGCCTCTCTAGCTAAGAAAACATGTGATTAATAAATGACAGAACTTAAGTCCGGTTTCCTTACATCGCCAGACAGTTTGCGGCCTAAGTGATTAATGGACGGTAAATACTCAAAAATGCAGATCCGCTTGTTTGGCCTTCACAGTCCCTTGCAAGTTTAATTACAGAACACCCTTGAAGGATAAAGCACATTCGGCAACGATCTAGTGACAACAGGAATGCGTTTCCAACGTGTCTCAGCAAATCAGGGAGCTGCCAGATTGTTTTGCAAAGTTCTCCTTCTCGCAGATACCGGCTTTAATGGCATTGAATAATATATAATTCATCAGCTTAACACCTGGTTTGCCACATTATGTTCTCATTTTGATGTATAGGCCTTTCATTAGTCTGCATATCTACCTATTTAGCATAATTACATATAATTAAAACATATATTTAGATGTTCAGGGAGAAGTTCGAAATAATTGGCGTGATAACATTGCGAAATTACTAACAAGAGTTAGAATAGATATTTGATTTGATTTGAGGAGGTTATAAAGACAATAAATATTTAATTCTTGGAGGTAATGGCAAATAACGAATGCAGAATGTGTATACCGGAAAACAAGTCTAATAGAGGAATGCTAAGCACATTTCTTTAATCAAAGACGTACTAGGGTTGTTAATTCACTTGTTGACACGTTTGACAGATAGTAGCAATAATAGATTAGAAAAATCCCTGCATGTCTTAATATATTAATAAATATGTTGAATTGACGTATGATCTCTTAAAAAATGAAACCAAGTACACGCAGCACTAAAATTATATTAATTGTTCAGAATACCACCGCCTGTGCTGTTAAAGAGAAACCTTACCAAGAGCATGGGCAATAAGATACACCGATTTAACAGTATTGTGTGTATTAAATTTATATCGCTGTAGTTGTTGAAAATACTTTATATTAAAAAGCTAATCGATCACAGATAGGCAGTGATATTGTCGTTTCTCATGACGAGTGTCATTGGGGGTAGTTACATCTTTTTATGCCAACCAGTGCAAGAAATGTATGTGTCCTTCAACATTTCCTCAATTTAGTTACCTTTCAAATAGGGTTTTTTCAAAATAAATAGTCGATTAGAAAAGTAGATAAATTATATTTATAAGAATAATAGTGAAACTCAAACTATGGACCATTTTAATAAAAAAGCATAAAACCTCCTTTTTTCAAAATTATTTTTCTGTTGTGGTGAAGAATTCCTTAACTATGAACCTGTTACTTTATATTACAAAAATATTTAAATCGGGATAAATTTTTTTAAATGCCACATTTCATCTTTTATAAGGGCGCAAGTCTCCATCATACTAATTTCGATGTAGATCATTTGACAATAACTGTGTATCAACTATTACAGGTAGCATGAAAATATAAAATATAACGTTTTCTTTTGCGTCTCACACATAATCCATCGCAGTTTCTTGAATTTCGCTGTTATCACAATTTTAATGTACATCATACATTAATTTGTTAAATGATGGTTCATAGTATTTACATTGAGCTCTTGAATTTCATTGCTGTGAATGTAAATTCAACATACCAGGCGAGTTATAAGAAAAAGTCAATTTTCATTGAGACTGGAACTGATAAAGAATATGATTATAAAGTATATTTGTCCTAAGCAGCTTGTATCATTTTATCTTCCACCAACAGCGGCCAGAGATTAAAATTCCAAGGTCATTCATCAATAGATTAAACGTAAACTTTTTTTTTTTTTTTTTTTTTTTTTTTTTGCCAAAACAGTAAAATTCAACTGCGTGCTCCATGACAAGATTCTGAAGTGAAAGTACACTAATGAAGGATAAAGTCAGAGGTTTCATGCAAAAAGTATCGCTAAAACGGTAAATAAATTAAAGTTCTTTACTGAGAAGAAACATTGTAAAAGATTAAGTTGTAAAATTTAACAGTAATGTTGGTTAGATGATGTATACATTGTATAAATATTACCCGTTTCAGCCATAATTTTATGTAGTCGTTGACAAACAAAAGTAGGTGAGTGCACGAATAGAAAGCACGACACACTGGCATCATAGTGTAGCTCGAAGTTTATTAAGGAAATAAGATACACATAAGCGTGTCATTAGCATCGACCAATATACAACACTTAGAATGCGTTGGAAATTATACGTAGGTTTTTAATGCTTCGAAGGAAGCAATCGTATTCATCTGAACTGATCTTTACACAGTGTCCTTGCAGAGTATGACGTAGGCTGTTAGTTGCCAAGTTCGCCACTGGAAAAATTAAGGTGAAATAGGTTCGTCATCAGCTGTCTATGTTAAATGTTTTTATTTCCCATTCCAAACCACATACTGCATTAAAATTTAGAGTAAACTTTTAGCAACACCTAATTCGTTAAAATGGAGGTAAGTTATAGTAAAATACGGATAAATAGTATATTAATTAAAATAATGATTTGTTTAAACACTTTTATGCACAATTAGTTCTATATTTTCATATTTTATACGGAGTTTGCAAAACATTTTAATGCATTTAATATATATTGATGATGTAATGTTATTCTTATACCATTCTCTTAATATATGTTTTTCTTATTACTAAGATTATAGTGCTTTATTTAACATCCAAAGTAAAAATGGGGTTCTCTCCTTCTCGTTCTCATTGTTTCTATATGGCTATTCTTGGTGGTGTGTCCTGAGAAGCTTAAGGGATGAGCTGAGATTCATCTGATTCCCACTTACTATTATTTTCATTATTTATTTTGAAAGTAATGAATGTAAAGTGCAAATAATATGCATCGCACCTATATTTTTGATAGTCTCACTACTGATATTTGTCTCCTGATATACGCATAGTGGAGTGTGTGGTTAAGCAAGTTAGCAGTTCATTAAGAGTTGCCCGGTTTCTTACGTAGCTTGGCATAATATCTACCCTCAGCCACAAGTTGGTAGTTAATTTCCTTTGAACACATTCGTGTTTTGTGCTTAGTAATGCCAGCAGTAAAGTATAAAATATCGGAACATATTACTTTATACAATACGTATAAAAAGAGGGTATAGCAGAAAATTGGGGCAAAATTTGCTGATAGACCATTCCCAACTAGCAAAAATTACAAAAAAATAATAAAATTCACTGTGTTCTCAGAGAAATTGAACGCTAAATAAAAGAAACTCCACAGAAGCCTTTCAGGCGTTTGTCACAAGAGACAGGACTATTAAAGAGCTCAGGAAGAACATCTATAAAACTTCTTATATATAAAAATATACAAAATCTCTGAATATTCCATAGACTTGCTTTTTGATATCGGATTTTCAATAATACTAATAGCGGAGAAATTGATCGTAAGCTTGCTTTGGTTTTCATAGAAGTAACATTCCAACTTAAAATACGCAACTTTTTATAAGGACATTTTACCGCGAAGACAACGAACGCGCTGTAATATGTGTGGGTGAGAGACCGCCGTATCTTTCATTGTAGGTTGGATTTGGTTTATTAACGGACGCTCTTTAACACCTCCGATCATTAGCTTCCCTCAATTCAGGGCGCGAAAAGGCCGATAAGTTTTGCTCAGAGGCCTCTTCTTTCAGGCTTGAGGTTCTTTTACATGCCGTAAATGCCGACATGGGCTCCATGGCTTTACTTCCCCTTCCGAAAGATTGAACCCGTGATCTTGGGTTTAGGAGACAAGTGTGGTTACCACTACACAACCCATATCTTGTATTAAAATAAGAAATCATATTTGGAACCATTGCAAAACGTTTCATTTCTAACCAGAAATTTTTAACAACCCGCAAAATCCATAGGAGAATGAACACTGTCTTAAAAATCATAACTCTGCTCAGAAATCAGTAGAATTAAAGGGAAGAAAATTTAAAATTTTGTCCTTAAAAGCGATAACTGAAAAAAGCAAGAAACTACACTATTTAAATAAACTATGTAATACGTGATAGCAATTTCTTTCACTCCGTTCTCGTTTCCCTTATTGGGCCAATTGCTTTGGTCCCTTGACCATAAGCCACTTGCAGTACAGTTTTGGTGAGAAGAGCATCGTTCCCGTAGATTGTGTTTTCTGGGAAAGAGAATTCCAACCGAATATTTTCCGGGTGTAACTAGGTGAGGGTTGGGCCGCACCACATAAATTATGGAGCAGCCCAATTTGTAAAGACGCCGACTGCTGGACTCCAGCCAAGAGCGCGGGTGTTACAGTAAAAACTGAGGTACAGTCACCTGCAAAAGTTACATCGTTCCGGCAACATAATCTTTTATCATGCCTCAAGACGCCGCACCTCATAATTCTTCCATTTTTTTCCTGCTTCGAGTTGACGCTGAACCTAAAGTAATTCGCTTTAGTTATATGCATTATCTATTTCATTTAACGTCAAGGCATATATAGCTGGTTAAATATTGAAGCCGGAAATAAGGCTGCCTTTATTAATTTAATTAAAAGGCTGCAGAGTTATATTTATAAAGGCATTATATTTGATAAGGATAATTATTATGTATAGGTATAAGAAATGTTTTAGAGATAGGTATCAGAAATAGAAATAATTTGTAACTTGTAACTTACAAAACGGTTTTGTATACATTTTGTAGTTAAGATGTTAGAGAGAGACAGAGAGTATACCTGACTCCACTCACTGACCGCTCCTTAGACAAGGCTGAAGAAAGGGTAAACTATGTTTTGTTAGGTCACGAACCTTCTACCCAGGAAATACTTAGGAGTTGACAATAAGGGAAACATGTGGCCGTAACGGGACAGTATTTAACAAAGTCAGACTTAGCAATATTTTAAGAGAAAATGAAAATGTCAGAACGGAGACGAAAATGTTTTATTACAGGAAAGCCGAAAACACGTGCGTTATCTCCGGGAACATTTAGGAATCTACAAACTAAGCAAGGCAAAAGATTTTCAATAGAAATCAGAATGTAAGGAAAGGGCCGAAATTTATGACAGCTTGTTCTGGGAAAATTCAAGTTCGTGGGAAGACGTTAGATCAGGGGGGAAAGAATAATTCTAGCCAATGGTCATCGGATATAATTTAACGAATCAGAAGAACTTAAATACAAATAAATAATTTTAGGATAGCCAATGACGAACATGTAACACAGAAATAGATAAAATACGAGGGAATTTAATTTAGCGAAAGGCGTGGCGATGTAGTAGAAAAACTAGAGTACAGAAGTCAGAGGACATTCATTCAGAGGCGCATTTCACACTCGTAGAAGTCGGACATTCATCGATTCTCATTCAGACATTCAGTAGAGATACATTCACAGGTTTACACTCACCCATTCATAGATTCAGAGGGACTTTCAGACATCCAGATATTCACTCAGGAAGCCAGTCTAAGTGAGTAGCGAAGTCAGCGGCGAACGGTTACGAAGTACTCTACATGTGAATAAAATATTATAAACAAAGTCAACCTGGTGTATTTTTGGGCAACACATTTCTCGTTCCCGTGGATCTATACTGATTCCGAAACACTCCAGTGGACCCTGAGATAAAATTCAGCACAATTGGAGCAAACGACGTCATCAGTGAGCAGCCCGGCCGAGACATCGAAACCACGATCAACCCAGCAGTCAACAACATACAACTACGCCCCCGCACCCATCAATTCCTGCTCCAATATGCGTTCTGGTTAAATATATCAGTTGGGCATGCTGTAATTGAGGCTTATATATACTTAAATACAATTTTAATATCAATTTTCGTTTCTTTTCATATTTCATTTCATTTCTCTTTCCTTCTTTTTTATTATTTTTTTTATTTAAGTAAACATTAAGTACAGTTAAGTGACGTTATTGATGCTCCAAAAAGTATTTTTTAGAACTTAAAGGTTAAATTCAAATTACTATGTCAGTGGAACATGAAATACCAGTTATATGCATTGCAGTTTTTTCCCATTACTTAAATACAAAAGTGTGAAAAGTTGTTTATAAATTTATAATATGAAGCTTATTAAACATTTAAAAGCTGCATTTATAAGGTATACCACCTCGTATTGTGAATATAATTTAGAAAATGATCTTTAGATGTACAGGATATATAAAAAAAGTTTTCTTCTAAATGGCAGCCTACACTTGTATTTAAAAATGTAACTATTGCCTCAATACCGCGTAATGTGACATTACCTTTTTCCTGATTATATCACACTATTTAAACGTGTGATATAATCAAACATTGAAATGTGTTTAATTTAACATGTACGAGTAAGCATTGATGGCGGTTTTCCCTGGGACTAAGATTACAGGCTTATTTATGTTACATTAATTTGATAAGCATGAGGAATGTAGTGCATCAGGAAAACAACGTTAACTTCTCTGCAATCTCTTTCCAGTCCAGTACTATGTTACTATGTTACTATGTTACAGTTTCTATGTCCAGTACTAAAAGAGATCAGGTGCAGAAAGGAGAGTAAATAAATAATTAATTAAGATACCATCACGTATTCTAAATAATATAATAAAGGGGAAAAATTAATCGATTTCGCTATTTTTGAGTACGAAAGTAACAGTGGCAATTTTGGAACGTAGTGTTACGTTTAGACCAAAGCGATAGCAATGAACACCCAAAACTAGATAGGTGGAATGGGGCGAGATCATTAAAGTTTGCCTCACACTTTACTTTCCTGGTTAGTCTTACTCTTAGAAAAAATGTGAAGCGGTAATCACTTACTAACAAGTAATGTTCCAGCTTATCATAAAAATGGTCTGTTGTAAGTTACTGGACGGAACCAAATTTATCACTGTTCTGATTCTTTCAGTTCTAATAAATTGTTGTATCTGTTGCGATACGCTTTGAATTTTAAGTAGCTCCACAGACAGTACAGGATTTAGAGGATTGAGGCCTGGCGATCTAGATGCCCACCCAATGTTCCTTCTTCTTCGAAACTATCTTCCAAGACACGCTGCTTCTAATCATTCACTCGCATCTTTTTCAAAGTGTGCAGAGACACCGTTTTGTTGAAGTTGAAGATGTTACCTACACCAGGAATCAAAGCTTGACAAAGCTCTGCAATAGATGTAAATACATCATAAATTACAAAAAAATAGTTCAACTATATTATTTATTAAGTAAATCTGCCCATACTTTCTTTGGATGTTGTGTATGTTGCTACAGCCTCTAATTAGGGTGTTTGGTGACCAATGTTGGCAGGTATGTCGATTTACAATGCTATTTAGGCAAAAGGGGTATCATATGAAAATATTAGTTATCATATAAACTCTATTTTGACTTGCTAACATCATTAGGGTTGCACTAAATTTACTTCTTCAGTCAAAATGATCTTCCCTTAATTCCTGTAAAAGTTGAATTTTACATGGGTCCCACTTTACAAATTTAACTAAATTACATGCAGATGTTTAGCTGACACTGTGGTTCCTCTTAGACAGACAGTAACACATTAAAGAGTATTTCCTTCATTCAGAACATATGTTGATCTTTCTTATTTTTTCTTGTTCTTCTCGTTTCATGGAACTTCTTTATAATTTGACACAATTTCTGTTTGGATTTGTTTGATTAAACAAATCACACGCCTATTGCTTAGTTCTAATTCTATTACCATATCGACTTAACATTAAATATTGAAATATTTTATCTTTTTAGTGATATTTGCCTTGACAAGGAATTATCTATACTATGAAATATTAGTTTTGTTTTCTAAATCAGTACTAATATCCTCCTGATATTTATCTAACAATATAATATTTAATTTAAATTTATTTACCTTCTCTGCATAACGCTACAGAAAATTAAGAATAAATGTAAACTAAACAAATAAGGAACAAACTAAATTGTGTATATATATATACACAGAACTGAAGGAGTATTTTTATATCATTAAGTCACTATTACAAGTGCTTTTATATTTACTTCACACATGTTTTTTATTCGTAAAATTATTTATTTTGATAATAAATAAAATTCAGTTGATACCAAAAGTAAACAAATTCTACTCAATTCAAATTGCGTTATATTTAAAATGAAAATTAAACACAACATTTTTTGCTATTTCTAAGATGAACAAGAGTTTGGGACTGGAACATTCCCGTTTATTACATTTTTATTATATATTATTATTATTATTATTATTATTATTATTATTATTATTATTATTATTATTATTATTAACGCAATTCTTTCACCCAATAAATTTACTCCTTCCTATTCTGTCAAAACAGTTACGAGTATTCATTCCTTCTTTTCCCACCCATCCACAGTTCCTTAAGCTTTCCACTTCTTTATTCCTTTCAGCACTCCATCGCATTATCGTTTCCCGTATTCCGCTGCCTTCCAATATGTTAACATGTTTAAAACATGGCTTCTTCGTACCATCAAATTCAACAGAAACATTTTAACGTACATTATATCCTAGTAATGGTCCATTTATTTCAGTTCTGGACTCGTGAGAACCAATATAGGATATTTTTTGTTATATTTAAAAGGTTTAAAATGCTGATTTTAAAGTGCTCACTCTTAATTTGCTCTTTTCTATACTTCAATTATATATGCTGCATTTTATACTAAAATTTCTCCAAAGTGTAGAGTTCATCGTTTCTCGTTTCCTCAGGAACGACAGTAATGTTTTTTTCCGGCACTTGTCACAGCTTATGTCGGAGTGCACTGCGGTAAAGAGAGTAGCCGAATAAGATATATTGACAGTTTTATCAAATTAAATTCATTGCGTTTAAACTGTAATATATTTATTCTCTGATTCAATATTATTAAACACTTTCTTGTCTTAAAAATAATTTTCAATTGCAACTTCTATTATTCTGTTATCCATTCTTATAAATTATTAATAACAATATGCAGTATTATGGCCTGAAATCTCCACAATTAATACCATATATAATATTGTAGTATTATAGGAATTCTTTTATTATTACACTTTGTCTTAACTTCACATGCATCAACTTTTACTAGACTTAAATTGTAATATTATAGGACATAGTAAAATGAAAATGGTCATAGCCTTGTATGCTGCGTAATTTCCCTTTATTGATATTATTTATTGAATATATCATTCTTTTTGGCATTTGTGTCATTATTATTGAAATTATCATTATTATTGTTATTCATTTATACAGAAATAGGAAACAAGAAATATGAGATCAGGTTTCATTCGCCTCGCCGGTTCAAACTGGCATTTTGAACCCTGGTACTCTCATTTGAGTCACACACCCGTCGGTCAAGCATGGAATGGAAACACATCGAATCTCCGTCCTAGAAGCTTAAAATATCGTTCATTTCTTTTTTATCGATGCTCACTTTTAGTGAAAAATCCAGAGTATTTAGAGCGAAAGTTAAGTCATTAATGTGCGGGGGAAAATTAGACGAAACTTAAAGCACAAACGACCTGGGCCACATCAAGATGAGAGATTTTCTCAATGCCAAAGCAGCAAGGGATTAATTAATTTGCTGGGAGGCTGTGCAAGATGGAACATATTCTTACGACTTTCACATTACTGCAGAAGAGAATAGCTTAAAGCAGGGAGAGCTATCCTTGTGGTACAAAGGGAGAAATGCATATATTACCATGATTAAAATGATCGGCTTTATTTTGACCAGCTTTATAAAAAATAACGATTATATTAAAACATTTAGTCATATAATTTCGCTCGATGAAGACTTTTCAATATTATCCTCTAGTTAAATAATATTATATAAATTTGCCTAAATTTTGTTCTTACTGACTACCTATTGAGGTAGCTCAGAGGCAAGCTATGAGCTGACAAGCCCAATTTTGATCATTGGCTAGGATATGTTGCCTGGGTAAATTTTCTGCACAAGTCCCGTTTTTGTCACACATGTTGGATCATTAACCATTATAACAAACTCAACAAAACAGACACGTCGGTACTGTTTCATCAGGATGTGCTGTTGACACTAGAGAGAAGGGGTAGATTAGAATATTTTGGTAAACATTATGCATAACATAAACAATATGCTGGATTATTGCTTTCTATAGTAATGATGTGCCTACCATTTAGTATGCTTTATATTTCTGCCATAATTACAAGTGATAAATCTCTGTACGTTTTAAAAATGACACTAGATTGTGTTAAATTGGACAATCTTGATGCTCTTTCATATTAAAATGGAAAGTTCGAAGAAGTTTAAGAAGTTGCAACAGTAATACCTGTCAAATAGATATAAAAATGGTGTAACTTCAAAATAATATCTACAGTAGGGCTCAGAAATGTTTAATATAAAGAAAAACGTAAAAGTATAATAATTACCATTTATTATTATTATTATTATTATTATTATTATTATTATTATTATTATTATTATTACATAGTAGACCCTTAGCTACATTTACTGTATACTAGTATACAGGAGGATCCAACATAGAACGCTTCACTGCGGACATTCACCTTTAAGGCTGTGTTACATTCAAGTCTCTTCCAGACATTTGATTACCGTTCTCTTATTGGCAGCATGTCTTATAAAGAAAATTTCACCATTTGACAGCCCTTAACTAGCTGGAAATAACAGGGAATTTGATGTAGTTACGGTTTATTTATGAAAGATGTTCTTCTTTCATTGCCCATAATTATATATGCCATTATACATTCCATTTAAGATTGTTTTATTTTTTCCCCATTAAGTTCTGTGGTTGTTTACCTAAATGTTTGGTGAAACATAAAGAGATTAAAGTGATTGTATTATTTTAGTTTTTTAAAATCTTTTCATTTGATATTGCTTAACATATAGCCCATTTGTAATATTAATATTTTGCTTGAAAGTGATAAAAGAATAGGCGTGTTAAATTTTTAAATGGAAAATTAGCTGTGGAGGAGGAAAATCCAACCAATGCTCTTTTTTATTTGGTTTATTTACGGACGCTCTTTAACATCTCAGGCCATCAGCGTTCCATTTAATTCAGGGCGTGAAACAGCCGATAAATTTTCCCCAGAGGCCTATTTTTTTTTTTCAGGCTTGAGGTTCTTTATTGTGCCGTAAATGTACGACACAGGACCCACGGCTTTACTTCCCTTGCGAAGGAAGCCATACTTAACCCGCGATCTTAGGTTTAAGAGGCAAGTATGATTACCGCTACACCACCAGGACAGACTCCAATTACTAAGACAAAGATGCTTATATATGGAATATTTTCGAAATATTCTGCGATGATGGTATCATTATTTTAACGCCATGTTAATCAATTACAAAATTTAAAAAAATATTTTTGAAAAACTAATACAAATCCGATTTTTCATATCTATTTAAAAATTTACACATTATCAAACTCTTGAAGACAAAAATTAAACTGCTAACAGGGAATTGTCGCATTTAATTTTTGAGAAATATGGACATTTTGAATATTAAAAGGTACTCAGAATATGCTTCTTGTATTTTACTAGCTTTTCCCAAAATGGCGATCATTGACTAAGGTGAGAAATAATCTACAAATAACATTCAAGAGCTGTTTAAGCTATGAACCGGCAATAAAGCATAAACTAAAACAGAATTAGCTCCTATAGCAAAGTTCTTCATGTAATCGTTCAAGTATGCTTCTGTTCCAAGGATGAATTTCATTTTATTTTATTTCGTTGTCTATTACAATGATGCAGTGTGCGGTAAAACGGTGGCTTGAGCTTTGCGAAACGCATCTGCTCAGGCGTCTGTATTGCAAGCAAAGCTTCTGAGGTGTTCGAGCTGCTTGGAGGGGGAATTCCGCCGGTGTCAGGGTGTTATATCTGGAAACATAATTAGGGAACCCTCAGTGCTCGGCATCCTCGCCTGGTCTTCCACATCTTATCCCTTTCTACCGATGGTGCCCAGAGGGGGGTGTAGACTCAACTGGTATGCCCTTAAGCAACACAGAAGTACCGAAATTTTCACTCCAATAGAATGTCTCTGTTTGTAGTTATAGTTATGCACATTTATAGTTTTCGTTCCTAAATAATGACATGCTCTAATACATTGAAAAAATAAACACTTTTAAAACATCATTACAAAACATGCCTACTATTCATCAACGAAATGAAACAATGCTCTCAGAATAAGTGTGAAACTTGTATCCTTTATCTTTCCTGTTTGACCTGTACCTAGATCTTGATGATAGTTGCATACGTCACTTTATTGATGCACTTATTAATGGCTTGACCCATGATATCATCGAACATCGTTATATAGACTAAAACAAGGTCCTAAACGTCTAACCAAAATTTTGGCTACTAATTATGTTTAATTAAAAATGCTACACAAATTTGAAACACCGGAAACTTAACTCAGTTTATTAACATTAAATTTATTCAATTAAAGAATGTCAACAACTTTCTGGGGTAGTCTGCGTGACTATTGAGAACGGTTGTTTCTAGGTAGTTTCATGTGAGAATGCTTGCTATCATTTGAAACACTCGGCAAAAGTAGATTTGTAGAGTAGAATATCTGCCTAGAAACTGACATAGCTTACAGAGAGAAACGTCTAACGATTACAATTTCTCACAATTTCCTACATACCTATTGAACTCATTTTAATCAATATTCTTTCCTTCATTGAATCCCTTCTTTTGCCTACTTGTGGCATTTATTTTATATCTGCTCAAGTTTAATTCTCTGCAATGGGCAGTTGTAAACAAAGACTGCTAAGAATGCTGAGCTATGCATCTCTTATAAGTATTTTTTTATTTTTTATGATCCTTTTATATTTTAAAAATCATGTATGGTTTTTATAATAGGATCAACATCATTAAAATTCACATTCTCATATAATTTCATTCTTATTTTCCTATGATGCTATGTAATCCTAAGATTGATTGATATTAACAAGTTTAGCCGGATATAATACGCCATCATATACATCCTCAAGGTTTAATATTTTCAGGTTTTACATTTATAAAGATATTAATATATGAAGGATATAAAAGTTAGCTCTTCGAAAAAAAATACACTTCTAATTGTTACAGATAGAATTAAATAAGAACTCTTTTCTCTGTTGTAACTGCTCTAAGAAATCCTATAGGCAATTGATTTTCTAGTTACATAGAAAAGTTAATCGAATGTTGCGCATCAGAGTTGGAGGCAAACTCTTCATTTCTCTCCGTATTCACCTTACATGTAAATTGTTAGGTAACAGGAGGAAACTCAGCTGCACTACACGGCATAGCGACTCTGCCATTGCGATCTCCAAGTTGTACTAACCAGGTGAGTAGTACCTGGCAAGGATCCGTTACTTCAGGGTAACGTGGGGAAGACACAACTCAAAGCAGAGACGAGAACAACGTGGATTGAATTCGTAGGGAGGGTGGAGAACATTTCGGTACTTGAGCCTTGTTCAAGAACTGCCCATTTGCACCTACACCCACTGGGGTATCTGCGGGAAGAAGAGGTGAGGTTAGAGTGGCACCGGGCGGGGACGCACAGGAGTGTCTAATATAATAAAACCCCCGACGCTTGTGGAAGGCCTCCCCCCCCCCCCGAAGATCCGCTTTTATTCCAGAAACCAGGACAGAGATGACATAAGAGGACGGGAAATTCCTGGAAACTAACCTCCATCCCAGCATTCGACTAAGGGAAACCACGAAAAAAAACCCCAAGATTAGAATGGCCTGCCCCAAGGGATTTGAACCCGACCCTCCTCCATGCGAGTACAGAACATCCTCTCTATTCATAAAAGAGTGACCGTTATTTCCGAAAAAATGTTAAAAGCATGATATGACTTGCCGTACAAGTGTTTCGAAATCCAGTGTTAAGTGTTCAGTGTGTATGCGTCAGGGCTCGTACTTTGCACTGAAGTGTGGTCAGTGTTGTTAATGACTAAAATACGCTTAGTGGGAGACCAACAAGATCAACATTTTGCACTTGGGGGAAAATTATTCTTGTTATCTAGTACAGTGCGAGTATACAATCTTCTGGGTTTGCACCAATTGTCCAATCTTGCAATTATATATTCCCAATTTTACTGGAACGGTTATTCATTTCCCTAAGACTTAGCCATATGCTATTATAAAAGCAACTGCCCATTTTTTTCATCATTTTAATTTACCGCCACATATGGCCGAGACCGTTAAGGCGTGGACTAGTGAGCGGGAGGTCTGGGGTTCGAATCCCACCAGGACCGTCCTCCCTGACAGGATTTTTCCAGGTTTTCCTCAGACCTCATAAATGGCAAATGCAGGGGAGGTATCCTAAACTTAGGCCTCGACCTCCTTTAAAAAAAATCCTTTCCTAATATATGATTTCATCTCATATATCATTAGTGTTCACCGCTTGTGGTGCCTCAGTAGTAAAAACGGACATTAAACATCATTAAAAAAATCATTTTAGTTTACTCTCAAAAGTTTGTACAAGATTTAATTTTTGTGGGTTTATTTGTTAGCTTGCATTCTAGTGTCACAAAAAATGGTCAGGAACTTAGTAATGCCTTTTTATAAATAATAAACAGTTATGCACAATTCCTTAAATTTGTACATATGGTCATATTTGGAGTAATGTGTTGAATGTGTTCTCGTATTTATTTTCAGTAATAATGTTTATATTCAGAGAGTTGTAATTTGTGGAACAATATTATTTCATGGTAGTTTTATAGTTTTTCATTTGTGAATGAAATGGATATTTTGTGTAATTAATAAATAGTATTATTATTTATGAAATATTAATGTAATAACTGCATGTAGAAACTGTAAAAGCTTTACATTATGCAGTAATGAAAAGTTTGTATTAATTAAATTTGTGTATTAATGATAATAATGATAATAATGATAATAATAATAATAATAATAATAATAATAATAATAATAATATCGTTAATATTACCTGCTATAAACCAATTAACTTTCTAATGTAGACCTGTAGGGCTAGGATATATTATAAATAGCAATACAATTAAAAAAATACTATTGTGTCATGTGTAATATTAAATGAAAATTCTCAAAATATTTATTAAGAAACCATACTCAATAAAATAACACACGCCTACATAGATACATGATGCATGTGGATGTCGTGAACGCAATTCGAGACGATATAGTGTCAGGCATTCCTTATATTGCGGGGCAGAAAAACCCTATATAATAACGTAACATGCAATGGGATGGAGGGTTGTGCATAACAATATATCAAGATGAAATAATTTGAACTGTAAAACAAAAAGTGATAAAATTAATGAAAATAAACCATTGTTATAACAGACTGCAGGAAAAGGTTGTAAAGCAGTCTACAAATTATTATCAACTCTAGCTATAAATAGATTCTAAAATGCTGAGCCATAGAGTGAAAATATTAGGAATAGTATGCAGTATAGTACAAAATGTATTTTCTAAAGATAAGTCAAACATAAATATATCTTAACTATGGAAGATATGTTTGAAAAACAAAAACAATTTAGTCTACCGAAGTATATGTATAATAGGCCTGTATTTTTATTACGTGTAGAGATTTTAATAAAGTTTTGAAAAATGGATACCCAAAATACATTTTATAAGAGTAATTCAATGCTGATATTCAGGTACTCCAAATAAAACAAAATATAAATGTCAAACTAAAAGCGACCTTTAATTAATCCAAGGGATCCTATAGACTCAATAATTTTAATTTTCATATGGATGAAATTATCAAAGAATGACGAAACTTTGCAAAATAATTTCACCGTTAATAAAAAGTTTATAAATACCTCCTGGTTTCAAGCGATCAGGTAAACTTGGCAAGCAGCGAAGATGATTTACAAATACATAGCATTTTGCAAGTTAAATAAAGATTACAATAATTATACTTTTAAATGTAACCCACAATGAATAACAAAAACAGTGCACGCTGGAAAAAATATCTAATATAAATATTTTGATATAATGAAGCAATATAAAAATATATGGATTTAAAATACCTGAGATGGTGCAAAACTCAAAATATGAAACAAAATTTAAAATAAGTGCAATATTTTGTGTGTAACAGTTAACATAATTTTAAAGTAAACAATCTGATATCCGTTTTAGTGATTTCAGCCTAATTATACAAATCGAAACGTTGGTCTTGAGCATAAGTATGCCTAGAGGATAAATGATTGAAATTAAGGTTTTAAAATGTTTTGTTGGAACATGATAATGTCTAGAGAATGAATGCAATGAACACATTGATATAAAACTGGATGGGCCATATAACTCAAGAAAGACTATTTAAAGGACTGACCAATTACAATGTGCTAAGATTATTGAAAAAAGCTCTCGAAATAAAGAACAAAATAAAGACTGCTTATTTTAAAGTTGTTTTTATTCCTAATATAGTCTCCATTAAAAATAGTGCTTTTGACCAAAGATATTCTAACGCATTTATCTCACAATGGAAGTCGGGTTTCTGCAGGTTTGTAAAATACTTCTCAACGGAAGCTTTAAATTCTTTCTGAGATGATATTTTCTGTCCACCGAGAAATTTTCTAGCTTTGGGAACAGATTAGAGTGCGACAGAGCTAAATATGAGGAATAAGACAGAAATTCGTAGCCCAGTTCATTCATTTTCGCTATTGCAGTAACAGTTATATCAAAGCAAATATTGTTTTGATGCAAAATCATTTTTTCTTTGAAAAAATTGACATTTTTAGCATATTTTTGCCTTTAGTAAGTTAAAAATATTATAATATATACTCCAGAAACAGTTGAGCACTAAAATGAAAATCAATCATTAGAGTACCTTTAGCATGCAAGAAAAATGATGCCATGGTCTTTCCAAATTCACACATTTGGCCTTATTTACCGCAAGTTGTTGTATGATGCTTCCAGTGTTTTATTTCTGGTATGTAGTAGTGTTTTTGTTCCTGAATTGAGGATAAATTCAGTTGAATGTCTCTGAGAAAGTGCTAAACTTTGTTCAGAAAGTTGTAATCTGATTATCTTTAGAACGGGTGTCAGCAACTATCTTGCAGATAACTTTTATGCACATTTCTTTTGTCAAAATGTGAAAAACACATTTGCCTGATATATCTATGGTTTTTGAAGTTTTAAACTCGTTTAGAAGCCGATTCCTATAGTACCACATAGTGCATTTTTTCAACATTTCTAAGATGATGGTCGATTTTGAACTGTGCGGGTCCATGCTTTCACGAGTGGATTTGCACTTAAGTGTTTCATTTGGAAATACTTAAAAATGTTGACGGCGCAATATTCCTTACAGAATTTTCCGTGTCTCTCTGACTTTCAGTTGCTGTCATACCCTTTCTCACAAAGAATTTAATTACCTCACGCTGTTCAATATGTAGCATGCATACTTCTGCACCGCAAAAAGAGCATTACCTATTACGATTATTCATTCAGATGATTGATGATCATTGTCGCCAACTTTGCACCAATATTACCCAGAAAGTAGCCAAATATTACACAAAACGAAGTAAAAATAAAAAATATTACAGTGAAATACAGCATACATTGGTTAGAAGTTTCATTGTTGATAATAAATGCAGCTGCAATATGTATTAGTTTTCCTAGTATTCAAAACCTTCCATTTGAACAAAAATAAAATTATCTTTAGCCTATTTTACTATTATTTGATTCTTTTCGTTATGCTTTACAAAAACTGTTAACTGTACTAGAGCAAACTAACATGTCTGGCTAAGTGCCTTGATTATTAAATATGTAACAATTTTTAACCTGTATTTTAAAATAATTTATGACTTTATTTACATTTATAATATATGTTCGAGTGCTAAAACGTTTTATTTATTTAAAAATGTTTTACACCATCATTCTCATGTATGATACAAATTTTGTTTCTAAAATGAACATTGTTGTTAGTATTATAGATGAAGGAAACAGCAGATTCTGTAAACTCCCATATGGAAAGTGTTTATTCAATTTTGTGTAAAATATTCATGTTGCTTCTATTGAAAATTAACAGAACTACGAGATAATTTCGGAAGTTGCTTTATAGGTTCAGTATTCCAAGTTCTATAATCTAATACGCACACTTTATGACAGTCATGAGCATATTAATTTTGAACTATTTTTTCAAAGGAGGCAGAAAAAAATCAGACATTTTGAAATGCACCAGAAAAGTAGCTAGTAGCCAAACAGACATGTTCGTCGCTGTACTAAGTAGAAAAAACTCCAAAAGACAAGAGTAGCCAAGTCTGACAATATTGCATCAGCGAAGATGTTTCTGAGGAAAATTGTGGATTTTGTATGGTAATTGCTTTAGAACTACTCTACAATCGGTGAAACTTTCCGATAACTTTTTTAAGTATCCTAGCAAAGTTCGTTTGTAGTCAGTAGATTCTTTTTAGCTTATGATGCAATAACAATATTCTGTTTTAATACATCTTTTTAATACAAAAATATCTTATAGATTACTTTCTTTTGAGCTGATATGTTCAATTACACTTCTTGAATTAGTAATTATGTATTTTATAATTATCATTATTCATTTAAAATTATAATTTGTTAAATTCTAAACACCAACACACTTTATTTTATATTAATGATATCGGTTTGGCGATGACATGGCGAAACAGATGGTTTAGCTTGAGATTGATGTTCGTTTTCACCGTAATGCACAACTTTTTTAATTTAAATGGTTTTATTCAGCTAAGTCTTATATGATCCTAACTCCGTTTCAGTGCAAGAAAATACATTAAGCAAACTAACGGTGCAGTTTAACATATTTAAGTGTTCACTATTACCGAGAGTGCCAAAAATTGCATACATATTATCACAGTTAGACAGCTATTTATTATTTTTCAAAGTTGGACCTAATGTTCTGTAAACATATGTGACTCTCATACATTATGATTGCGTTGCTACGTGACAGGTAAATCAACAATGAACAAATGAAACCAAGATTGTTGTATGATGTTCTGAAAACAGATGTGACTCACATTACGTTATGCTAGCGTTGCTACAACAAAATGGAGCCAAGATTATCATTTGAACAGCGGAATGCAATTTTGAAGTATTGGAAAACCGAGAATGATGTTGAAGTTCAAAGGCAATGGAGACGTGTGTACAGAACAGAACCGCCAACGCGAGTAACAACTGCACACATTCCAATCAAAATTGAGACTCATGGTACCCAATTGACTCACAAGGGCAGATCTGGAGACCTCGCAGAGGAACAAGTCTTCGGTTATGGTTTTGGAACGTTTTTGAGTACTCACCGCAGAAATGTACAAAGCAATGTGCACGTAAGACTGGGATTAACAGAAACAGCGTACGTCGTGTTATTAAAACAGCAAAGTTGAGAGTTTTCATCCCAATACTTGTACACGCATTAAATGAAGATGACCCTGATGGGAAAATGCAGTACTGTGAGAGGTGTCGGAACATGTTGCGAGAGGATGAGGTCATCATAGGGAAAGTTGTTTGGTCCGATGAGGCACAATTTAAGTTGAACGGAACTATTTACCGGCATAACTGTATCTACTGGTACGCAAACAATCCACATGTTATTTTGGAAAAGGCTGTTTGTTTAACTTGAATTAATGTTTGGTGTGGACTGTCATCTAGGGACCTAATTGGACCATTCTTTTTAAAGGAACGGTAACTGGCCCAGTGTACCTGAACATGATAGGGATATCAGTCTGGCCCGCCATTCATACACTGTATGGAAAACCAGCTACACTGACAGCACTTGGGGAAGAAATTGAAACGGCATGTGTTACAATCGTCGAGGACACTTTCACCAAATTTTGCTCAATCAGCAGTTCAACGTACTCAGAAGTGTATTGACGCCGATGGTGGGCATTTTGAGCAATTGCTGTAACTGTAAAAGTCTAAGATGATTAGTACTCATTATTTTCTGTTTGTGTGAATTCAATTTTGTTTTGTTAACAATGCTTTTTCTTTGCTTGAAGTGTGTATACGTTTTTGGCCCTCTCTGTATTTAAGAACACATTCCTAATTGTATTACCATTTCATAAGATGTTTACAATTAATTTTACCCAATTATTTTCAGTTTCAGAATTATTTACTGTTTTTTATCATTTACACTATATTCTGTTTATAAACTACGACTTCAATATTGAAAAATCTAGCACTACAAAATACCAGGCTCTTCCATACCTTAACCTCCAGCTTGTTATAAATTTGATACATAAATACCTTAAGCAAAGGGCTTTAGCCTTCTCATTTGTGAGAAGAATTCCATAATTCAGGTTAATTTACTAAGGATAAGAATTTACGCTGGATTGAATTAATTATCTAGCTTGGTGAGGTAACGTGTGCGCCTGTTATGTTATGGAACCTACTTTGTGCTTAGAATTAACGGCGATACTGGTGTGGAATTATCTAACAGTAAAGAACATGTAAAAATTTAACAATTCCAGTTTTGAGCTTGATAATTTGTTAATTAACATACACCATACATAGTTTCAGCTTCATTTGCCCTCTGATTTAAATAAAGGTGAAAATAATTAACATATAGAGAATAAAAAATTAAGATTAATTTTATAAAAATTAAAACTGAAATCGCAAAATAAATGTTGAAATCTTTCTTCGGTAATGTTTAAAGCAGCGATATCTAGCAGCATTAGATAGCATTTCTGTTCAGCATCAATATCACTAAGAGGACACCCATTAAACTCCTGTTGGTACAAGGTCTCGTGTTAAAAGCTTTTGGCAATTGTTTCATATTTTCGTTATTACATTATTGCATTTGAAGCTGTCCCTGATCCTCCCCTCAATTACAGAGTAAATGAAATAATTAATATTTGTAATTTTATAATCAGCAACTCAGTAATTATGTGCAGGTATGTCATGCATTTTCTTTCAGACATAACTCCTATATGTAGAATAATATTGCATAGTGCTAAAATGCGTTTATAAAGTGTAATTTTGGTAATATTTAAGAGGTAACACGTAGTAATACAGCAAAGTAAGGAAAAACTCACGTCTTTCTCCGGACATAAACACTTGGCAAACGTCAGACAATGTAAGGTAATCCCTTCTGGTATGCAGCTGGGGTTGGAAATGGTTTCAGGCGAGACACTGGCCTGTTCGATGGCAAAGTTGCATGTGTGCAAGTAAAAGGGTCATTGACAGTAACGTATAAAACCTGCTTAAATTCATCTTATTGACGAATAGCGGAGCATTTGACTTGACCAAAATTATCTAGCTATTAGAAATGAAATTCAGTGAGGTAAGCACTGACATATGACTGACGTTAACACAAAATTGGCGGGAGTATATCGCGCCGTTGCCCGTGAATAGCGTCATTTTGGGTTGTGCATAAAAGGGATAGATTTGCCCAAAAGGGGTAGTCTCAGAATTTTCCGCGCTCAGATACTTTGTCCAGGGATCAGCGGAAGAGCAGCCTACGTACCAAGTACCAGTTCCGGGGACAACAAAGCTTGAGTGTCAGTCACCACACTAATTGCCGATACAACATTGAGCTGCAATAAGAATTCTGTTGAATTGACAATCTCTTCGCACTCGGCTCCATTTGATTAGCACAATAAACTTACGTGCTTGCCAAGATCACCTTGTCCATGGTGAGACGTGAGTTTGCCTGAATATTCATGGTAAGGAGAATAACGATATGAGCAACTAAACAACGAAGCGTTATTTAACCTCAACTTTTTGCATCGGAATCTCATTCACTGCCAAAATCCAGCGAAACGCTCTCGAGAGAGTCTCATCGAAGAAGATTGTGGTGGTCTGCAGCAGCCGTGGCGAAACCTGCGATCAGCGGGCTTAAATTATTTACCGCAGCAACCATATAACCCAGTTCCCACCTCTTCATCCCGTTTCACATTAATTATATCAACATATAATACCGCTCAACAAGAGCTGCAAAATACCTAGAAAATATTCTAATAAGCGTGCCATAATTTGATTAACAATAATTTTTTCTTCCCTTACTATTAAAATCATATTCTCTCCTCCTAAGGTGTGCGATCTAGAATCCTCACATGGAATTGATTCCACTTCTGCTTTCTGTCAGAGAAGTTGTATGTAAACGGTTCAGGCTTCCTTCTTGACTCGTGAAGGATATCCGACACGCACGCGCGCGCGAGGGCGCACACATACAAACGCAACATCAATACACACGCGCGCACACTAGGAAACCACTTTCCAATTTTATCATTGGCCTCAGAGACGCTACCAACTTTGCTTTCTTTACTTTTTCGTTTGCTTCTCGACTTTCTTTTGTTGACTTCAATAACTCCACAAAAGCTAGGGAGGGGTTTGCCACAGAGTTGGATTTTCTATCACTTGTTTTCATTCCGTATTCTAATATAGCTCTTCACGTATTTAAAAAAAGATGGATCACATTGAATACTATTTATTGCTGACACTTGCATTGAAACTCTTCTTACAGTTAAACCTTACTAGATTCCGAATTCTGTTCTTTCTGCGTGGCAATTAAAAGATGCTAAAACTTTAAAAATAAAAGGTCGTGTAATGTAACTATTAATAATGGGATATAAAAACTGGGAACTGTCGACTTTTATATAACTCAGTATAAAGATCCATGCATAATTCAACACTTTGGGACAGTAATGATTCAATAGGCATATGGTAATATTTTGCGTTTTGACTGTCATGCCTAGCGCAGCCAGTGTCTCCAGTATTTTAACTTCGTTTTCGCTCCTATAGGTCTCAAAGCAGTATGCTAGACAGAGCTTTCCTATTAAATTTACTCCTTACAGAACTGAAAATAACAGCATTGCGAACATATCTAGTAAAGGAGAACATTTAACAGAAAAAGAACAAAATGAAGGATAATGATGATGATGATGATGATGATGATGATCATAAAGATGATAACCATAATAATAATAATAACAACAACAACAACAACAATAATAATAATAATAATAATAATAATAATAATAATAATAATAATATAGACAAAACTGGCGCATATTCCTAACGTTTGCCCATAAAATCACTTCCAAAGTTTTAGAACCATAACCTCTAAAGCATTTTATCCAACCTTAAACTTTGACTATTAAATGCACTGAAATTTAATATTTGCCTACAGTCTGTGAAATGGAAGAGCTCTTATATGTAACAGGACTTTTCTGGTATATACATTTAATTATTTGGTAGTGATAATGAAGAAAACTGCAGTTTTAATATAAATGTCATTGCTTTCAATGTTTTTCGTTATTTTTCTGGAAAATATGTATGAATAACCATTAGTTAGCTACGAAATGTAATCATAGATTGTAAAAATTGAAATATTAGGGATATTAACCTAAACTGTACCTACTAATGCTGCGTAGTATAATAATAATAATAATAATAATAATAATAATAATAATTACATTATCTGTTCAAGTTAACACCATAAGGTCTTTTCTTTCCCCTCACCTACATAGCATTACCTAGGTTCATACACTACAGTTAATGAAATTTACATTTTGAGTTTAAAGCTTATTAAATACTGCATTCTCCAAATAATTATTAATTATAATTGAGTAATATTCTACCGCCACGGGTGACCGAGATCGTTAAGGTGCTTACTCGTGAGCGGGAGATTTGGGGTTCGATTTCCACCAGGATCGTCCTCCCTGACCGAGGGTTTTTTTTTTTCAGGCTTTCCTCAGTCCTCATAATTGGCAAATGCCGGGGAGGTACGCTAAACTTAGGCCTGGAACGTTTCCTTCCTTAAAAAAAAGATGCTTTCTCAATTTATCATTTCATCTCATATATCCTTAGTGTCCATCACCTCAGCAGTAGAAACGGGTGTTAAACACTATTAAAAAAAACCAAAGAAAATTGAACAACATTCTACAAAATCTTTGTGATCTGCAGCACTTGCTATGAAACAGCAGAGGGATCCAGAGAGGAATAGCGACAAATGTTGATTTGATTTATTTACGGACACTCTTTAACATTCAGGGCGTGAATCAGCCTACAAAATTTTCAGGCTTGACGTTCTTTATTGTGCCGTAAATGTAAGACATGGGACCCACGCCTTTATCTCCCTTCCGAAGGAACCCATACTTTTTACGCCCGAAAATTTCCATCGGTTCTGGCCGGAATGAACCCGCGATCTTAGGTTTGGTAGGCAAGCATGGTTACCACTACACCACCAGGATCGACAGCGACTACTGTGAAGGATGAAGAAAAGTGAGAGGTTCGGCTTGTTTAAAGCTGCAATAATATTGCTATCCGACCAGGTATTTACATTGAGTTAAAAAAATAAGAAGTGAAAACGGATCGAAGGCTATTGCGTAGTTGAGGCATTGCTGGGAGCTGGTGAGATGGCTAGCGACGGGTGCGGGGCGAGGGCTTTATCTGCCAAGTGAAACATTACGCACTGCATGTGTAACACCATAAATACTTTACAGTCGGTCCATATATTTACGTTAACAAAAGCAAAATATTAATGGTGAACAGTTGGACCTCTATGGCTAGTCATCTCTCCAGCTTCCAGCAGCGACGCAGAAGACAAAGAGAGGGTAAATTTATACCAGCATCCAGTCGATGCCAGGATAACATTCGAAAGCTGGAGTGATATGACCTGATTTATGTACGCAGGATGCATGCGTAGCGACCGCATGCATGTTCTATCCTCAAATGAACAATTAATATTCCTATTAATATAATATAATTTTAAACGTTCGATTATTTTTTTTCGTACTTATTATAACCGTAAATGTTTTATCTTACTTCTCAAATTTTCTTGACGAATGCAACTCTTAGAAGCTGATGTTTTTCCTGAGGTAACTTCTATTTTCTTTTAAACGCATGTTCAGCGTTATTTAATTATTTAGAGAGCTCAATCAAATTACCAGATAAAGTATCAACTCTCATTGAATTGGTAGAAGAGAGAACACTGTTTTATTCTGTTTTCGTCAAATTCCTTAATTCATTGTTCGCGAAATGTTATAGAGCAAATTAAAAGTTATCTTTTTATTTATTCCAGTGATTTAAATATCACTTTTCTCACGATCAGTATACTTTAATATATTATGTTTATAGTCTAAATTGGAGATTGATATAAACTGTCTCAGTTCAGCGACACACTGTAATACTTTTGTTGAAATTGTAATTATGAATGTGAAATTCATCTCGCACAACAATCTCTTAGCACTTTCATTTTACTTCTTTAATTTCTGAAGGAAGCTATACTTCTTCATGAATGGTAGTAATATAATACTCTTATAAACAATCGTATTATATATATTAAGAACTTATTTAGTTTTTATAAGTTGTTGTTCAAAGGTTCAAACGGGGAATGTACCGTATAGTGCACTATATTTATATCGCTTATTATAAAATGTAGGAGATATGAACACTGCTAGAAACGCAGTGTAAAAGAAACTAAACAATAAAAGATTAATAATATGATAAACTGAATCTATCTAAAAGAAAGGTCATGTTTAAAGAAGAAACAATACAAACATGATTCAAGTAGTCTTCATAAATTTCTTATAAACGTTTTAATTTAATTAATATATCATAAAATAACACAGGAGAGTAGGACCACAGTGATGAACCAATAAAACAAATACCATACGAAAGAGCGCTCCCGATTAGTTACCAAATAAAAGTCTTTTGAATATTGCAAACGATTGCTGTTCTTCTTTGCTAGACATTTTTCTGTTATATACCAGCTAAAATCTTGAACTTTGAGAGTAGAAGCTTCCATTTATACACAGCTGTTGCATACAATTGTATTAAACCGAGGCACTTTTAATTAAGGTCAAGGATAAGAGAATTGACAAAGGAAACAAAGATCTGAAAAACTAATAATAAAAGCTGTACTGTGCAATACTTTCTACTAGCTATTGGAACAACGGAATTAATTACCAGACAAGTGCATAGGACAAACCATGTCTGGCATTAATTCCGTTGTTACAATGGTTAGACAAATACCCTAGATTCATCGTCAAGATTATATCATCTTCATCTATGAGAATTAAAAAAACCAATCTGAAAAATTGAAACTGGAAAAGGAGAGTGAAGGAGATACAGGTTTTATTATTTTAGCGCAGTGTAAGAGTTATTATATTATAACTGTATTATACTGCATATTGAAAACGTAAAACGTAATATAATAATACGTAAAAAAATAAACAGTAAAATTAGGGCAAAGATACTTAGTTGGATAAGCATGTAACTTTCTGTGCATTATAATTTGGGTTAAAGTTCAACTTACAAATTACATATATGGAAGCAAATAGTTCAGGAATGGAATTTCAGATGCCCCAACAGTTTTCTATCCCCTACTTTTTATGAAATTTATTTTAATAGCAACAATAAACACGTTTAATTGTATTTTACTAATAATATGCTATATTCTCTTTCGGTTAGCAGCATTTTGCCTAATGTAAACGTTTCATTTGACTATTTACAAGTTTTAAAAATCTTTTAGAAAGTTGCTTACCTCTGTCACGTCTCCCCCCAAACAATCTTTCTATCGTTGGCCGAGGTCACTAACCACGGTCTCCCATCATTTTGAATACCGCCAGAACTGAGGAAATTTTCCAAGTTTACATCTAATTGCGGGGTAGTGCCATAAATTTATCATTTTAATTCCTGCATCATGAGTGTCACGGTTTTATATCATTTTTAAAAACTATCACACACTTCATTCTCTTTGCCTTCTCTAGAATCTAATATGCCACAATTATGAATTAATTTGGTCGTCACCATATTATTCGGTAATTTAACTCTAGTATAAAACTTCTTTCTACTGTTTCGGCACTATCTTGTAGCACATTGCAAGGCCTGAAGTAATGGGAACCTAATTAAGGATGCAAATAATAAAATAAAATAAAATAAAATAATAGTTGTGAAACATTAGCACGAAAGAGGTACTTAAGCAGATTGAAAAATATTGTAAAACTCTTGTCATAAGTACTTTCTAAATTTCGTTCCCTTCGCAAACAAAGAATTGAATAATGACAACAAAAGCTCGTTACGTACTAATTTATTTCTTGCAGGGTAAACATTTTTTGTGAGGATGAACCCAAAGGGACATATGCTGATTCAAGCTGTTACAGCATTTTTTTAATGAAGAATAGCTTAAAACTGGATAGCGAACTCCGAGCATAAACAGAGGTTTGCAGCCCCCATCGCTTCATTTCTAAATGACGGGCAGCAATCCAGAATTGTAATAACACTGTAATCCTTTGTTGCTGTCCTTTGCGGACATGTATAATTAGACTTGACTCGGTGCGGCCACCCCTGTATTAGAATAACCGAAATTCCTTTTCCTCTCATTTCCACAGCTTTTTGTTACGACTAGGATTAAATATGGAACTTTGCATGTGTAATTATTATTCACTTTTAACACATTTAACACATTTGTCATAGATTTTACAGATAGACCTTAATATTTAAAGTACTTAATTGTTATAAATTAAATGTATTCCTTTCTTTAAAGAAATAATTTGCGCATTTCTCACTAGTATTGACTGATTGATCTTTAACATCTCAGCGTCCCATTCAATTCAGGGCGTGAAACAGGCGACCAATTTTGTTCCAGGCCTTTTCTTTCAGGTTTGAGGTTCTTTTTCGTGCTGTAAATCTACAACGCTTAACTTCCCTTTCGAAAGAAGCCATAGGCCCTGGTCGGGATTAAACCCACGATTTTGGGTCTACTAGACAAGTATGGTTACTACTACACCACCAGAACCGACTCCTCTTTAGGAAAACCATGGAAGAATCGTTACCTAATTTTTTTGATTATGCTATCAATATCATAATGGTGTCAATTAGTAGTTTTAAACTATTTATATTCATTCTTTATATATTATAAAAATATTTAAAATGATCTTTCCAACACTGGGGCAATCACTTGAGCATGCGCAATAAAGGATTCAACTTTTATTTTCCAACCTGACATGCTTCCAGGGTTACCAACTTGGTTAATTAAGCAAATAAATCATGGACATAAGTTTATACAATATCACTAATTGCAACATGGCCAGATTTCGAAACCGCCTGATTAGTGTACAAATTAAATACATATTATTAAATTATATATGTATTATAAAATAATATGAAATTTATATCCGCTTAAATAGAGATTGACAATAATTATATTTCGTATTAAATCAAATTTGAAATAAAATGTTTTCATCACCGGGGTTACAAAATGAAGTTTATAATTTGAGTCCTTGTGTTAAAAGAACTTCTTTTATTTCCAGCTGTCTAAAGAATGTCTTCAATAATAATAATAATAATAATAATAATAATAATAATAATAATAATAATAATCCTTAGTACAAGTCTTTGATTTTTATAAAAAATATAGTTTTTTCACATAGATAAAATAAAAAAAAAAAAGCAAGAGAAAGGCCTGCGGTAAAATATCTGGCTAACTAGTCTGCTCTGCACCGAGGAAAATTCTCTGTTGTTGCACAAACATTTTTATCTAGATTTCTAGATGATTGTTACAATGTAATTGCAATTGTTGCATTTTTCAAACTCTAAAATGTTTATGCATGTCAATATTAATCTGATATTAATCCGATATAACAATTTGCTATATACACACATGTGTATTTATTTTATTACAAAATATAAACCTTCTTATGTTATGTATGTTTGTGTTTTATCACTTCATAATAAGGCGTTATTTCTATTTTTTGAATCCCTCCCGCCACTATTCTGTGACTTTGTTCTTCGTGTGTTCGTCTGCTTCTGTCTCATATTTAAATTATCTTCATATCTTCTTAAGAGATACAAATGAGACGAAAATAGGCATGTAATTTGGTTTATCTCTTTTAATAGCAAAAGTGCGGTTTTAAAGTTGTGATGTCTCTCTTTTAGCACCGGTTATGGGTTTTTTCCGCGCTACCAGGCAGTCAGCTGTCAGAGAAATATGGAGGCTATCGACGTGATTTTTAATGAAATTTTAATTAATTGTAATTGGATATGTTTGGGGTTGGAAATCGAATGCATGTATCCAACCTGCTGGCTTTCCCAGGATTTCTATTTTTAGCAGAGCACAGATTGATTTGTCAACTGCAAATTAATCTTTTATCGCAGAAATACGAAACACTCCATTTTGTTACAGCAGCAATTGGGTCATGAAATTCTCAATAAAACGGAAGAGCCTTTGAGGGACAAGGAAAGCAGAAAAACTATATAAACACTAGCAATCGACAAGAGAAGTGTAAATTTCAAGAATGAACACAAAATTGCAGTACAATATTCTTTTTGTTCTATTTTTTAAAAGTTACACCTTCTAAATTTAGGAACTTTTGTCTCTTGTAAATATTTTCTAAACAAATATCCTCAATTTTTAGTAGCATCTTAAAGCTGTTTCTGAACGATAATGTATAAATTTTAACTTTAATAACTTCTATTACTCTTCTAAATAATCCTAGATTAGAAATAATAAGAATTATATCTATCTAATTCTCATAAATTCTCATAAAATTAGATCGCGGTTCAGTTTAGCATTTCTGTTTATAATGGGTTTACTTTTCCTTATAGTTTCATAATATAAAAACCTCAAAAGTTGAAGTTGTAATAGTCTTAATTATAATTAAAAACGAGCCTATTGCACAAATGCTCGAAAAAGTATCCTAATTGCAGTAAGAATGAAGGTCTACATGAGTCTACCATTGCAAAACATAACTCATGAGTTCAATAATATTCATTTAGATTGTCAGAGAAAATTCAGGATGTTGATGGACTACTCAACAATAATTTCAGAGATAGCAGAGAGGTCTTATATAAGCCATTTGGGATAGAGTATTTATGGCTTGATGGTTAACATTTATAAATTATGACATTAAGTTTCTAAAGTACCTGACGCAGATAATAGAGCTGCTATTTGAAATGATACATACAATAACAGACGGAGATTGTGGAACATATCTCTTTGGCGCTATCGATTTGATTCGTTTTTATTTACGGACAGGTCATCAGTGTCCCATTCAATTCCGGGCGTGCAAAGGCTGACAAATTTTGCTCAGAAGCCTCTTCTTTCAGGCTTGAGGTTCTTTTTCGAGCCGTAAATGTACGACATCGGACCCACGGCTTTACTTCCCTTCCGAAGGAAGTTATACTTAGGATTTTTACGCCCGAAAAAATTCATCGATCCTGACCGGGTATAAACCCATGACCTTGGGTTTAGAAGGCAAGCATGGTTACCTTGGCGCTATCGGTATGATATTGGCGTCAAGTAAAAATGCATTACTGTTATGAAGTTTCAGTGTCATTGATTTCTTTTTCTACTTTTGTGTGTTGTGTATGAAAACACTATATCAGAAAATAAAATACAGTAATTTGTTCCGCAGTGTCTAAACATACGGTCTTAGAAATTACAGACTCTGGTTTATTTATTATTTCTCATATTTGGGTGGATACTTTCTAGACTAAACTGCATAACAGGGTAATAAATCTATTGCGTAACACTTTTCATTGTCGTACTATTATAAGAGTAGTTCTATATTTTACACAATAACATTACTGGAAACTACTCATTATGGAGCTATTGAAATCAAGATTTTCTCACTCATGGGTTAGGTTTGAAGATATTCTAAGAAAAAAATGTATCCCTTTCCGCTTTAAACTTTACATACTAGCGTTTAATTTCAGCTTTTTATCACCGAACTCCGATCATAGATTTACAATCTCAAATTTCTTGTCTAAAACCCCTCTACAATCTCTGTAATTATTGCGGTGTAGTTGATTAACACCCGGTATATGGTTCTTTATTAACATCTAAGAATGATGGTAGCATTTCCCCCTTTGGTTTATGATATTTTATTATTAGGAATACATGAGGGAAAAATCTATATTTATAATAAATAAACTAATAAGCTTCGTTAAGTTCACTTGATAATTTAACATGTAGAAAGACTTCGCAACAATTCAATGATGAAATGTAACACAAAAAAGGCATATCAAGGCTCATTAATTTCAGATATTGTTGCAATTCAATTGAATCAAAATAGTATTATTTCAACCAAAATGTTTGCTCTATTTTGTTTTATAATACATGAAACTCTGTATGTTTATTTTTTGTTTGATAAGGATAAAATAGATTGCAATGTAAGGAAAAGTCAAGGAAGCATAATAAATGGCGGATTATTCTGCTTGCCCACTTCCTGAACTTACAAATTATTTGTACCAACAGATCGGAATATGCAATTTAGCAAATAGCATAGTGATAACTTTGCTAATATTATTCACAATAGCACAGCTTTGTTTGAAATGAAAACACTTCATTACCTCTACTATGTTCAACTTGTCCATTCCATCATTGCTTTTACTATCTGCAGTTCAGTAACTTTGTCAGTGGCCTAAATCACAGGTGTGGTTTAAGTTTAAAATGTATATCATGCGTGTATCTTATTTCATATCTACCTTTAAATAATGCAATACTATTATCATTAAGTTTAACTGATTTCCTTAACTTTCATGCGTATTTTCGCACCATATGAAGTTATACCGCTTTATAAGTTATATAAATTACTCCATAATATGCTCTTATTGCATGTGCAACTATTTATTCTGTTTATTTCGTTTCTGCTGTTTCCTTGCTTAGAGAAGATTCTTCTCAGATGTTTAACTTGATATCCGCCTATTTTCTATGTATTCTTTATTATACTGTTCATTTTTACGACAATGTACTGCGGAAAGAGTAGGAAATGGTGAAGATCTGTGTGAGAAGTATTAACAGTCGTTGAAATGTATGTTAAATAAATGGACAGTTTTCATTTATAATTAATTAAACGATTCACTTTCTTCAATATCTTAACTATTGCACTTGAATATACTGCCATAATGACAAGAATGTCCAACATTTATATATAATATTAACTATAATACATAAATGTATTTTCGAATTAACGATCTTGTACTATACGACTGCATGACTAGGGTATTCGGACTCTTCAAAGGAACGTCAAACTGTGGGGTCATGAAGAAGGCGAGTTGATATGAAGATACAGTTAACAGTAAAATAAAGACAGTGAAATATTGGTTTAGACTTGTGCAAGGAGACTAGTCTGAACTTCGCGTTAAGTGCTATAGACACCCGATGCAAAATATAACACCAACGTTTTGGGCTACAGAGATGGAAAGAGGACTCAGAGGAATTGTACTGGGTCCAATATGGCAACGAGGCAATGAAAATAATAAAAATATATGGAAGAAGATTAGAACAAGGCTAGAAGATATCAGCAGGCAGAAATCCAGGAAGATTGTAACAAGAAAGCCTCCTTGAGCCTATGGAATGAAATTAAATTAACCCGGTAAAGAGGTATATGTGCTCATTCTGGGGGAAAGGAAAGATCAGGAATGACCTGTTTTAGACTGGGAAGTTGGAAAGTTCAAAATTAACGCACAGCTCTGGTATGATAATCCGCCCATTTTATGGAGGGAATGAGAAATGGGTACATATGCTGGCCGAATGTACCCACTGGGAACACCTGGAAAAAAAAAAAAAAAACGCTGTTTCCAGAAAACTTTTTAAGGTCGAATGGCATGCTGGGACTTGTTTGCAAACCGCACTAATAGGTTGAATATTCCTAGCTAAAGGGTGCGCAGTAAGAACAATTATTTTCTGATTAGAACATAATAGCAAGTATAATTATAAATAATATTTGATATGTTTCCATTCATATATCCATAAATACTGCCATCATATTGTTGGAAAAATATTCATTTTTATTATTAATGTTGTTTTATTTTGATTATTATTTGTTCTTTCTAATTGTGTATCATATTTAAGCATGTACGGTTTACGATCTATGCATAATATATATAAAATTTTGTAACAATAAAGATACACCTACTAATAACATTACTAAACTGCTAAACTGCTAAACTACTAAGACACTGTGTTCACTGTGGAACTAATAACAGGTATTTTATTCAATGTACAAGTCTTCCCCCTGCATCTCTGACCATGGCCAGTCATAGTTTTTTATCTCCGCCGTTCCGCCCCAACATAAGCGCGGAAGAATATACAGTTTCTTGACAGTGCATATCAGCTATCAGTAGACAGGGATTAGATATTTTCCTTGGAGGAAGAGACAACTTAGGCTATATATTCCTATAGAGAATGGAACCCGAATCCTTAAACTGACAAAACGCTCAGTACATGGGTCATGATGAATAGCACGAGCTTCAAGAGCATGGAGATATTTATACCATGAAACTAAGTGCTTTTTGCAGTGTACGTTGCAATATGCAACTAGAAAGTCGTCATTATAAGGCGAAATATATCAAAATATTCCACGATGACAAAATAACGAGAGCTTTGATCGATATAAGAAAAACTTGGTAGTCATCATACTCTTGTGCAACTCTTTTTGATTCTGCATTCCAGGAACGGCTATGTAGCTGAAGAACTCCCACTTTTTTCTGCATCATTAGTGATTTTTAAAGGGACGAGAATTTTCAAAAAAAATCCCTCATTAATATTTTTCTTCCAAGAGGGTATCATTCTGATGACTGCTAAATGAAGCGTCGAAAGGTTTTTTTTTTTCCTTGCCCCAGTTTATGTCGCTTTGCGTGTGTGCTTGCATATAATGAGAAGGAGCTCTGTTCAAGAATTTCATCTTTAACCACATGAAGGGTCATTTTATTGTGTCTTCGTATAACATTTTACGCCTGATTTATGAGAAATTTAATTAATATATACACTTGGAAACATATGCAGCATTTTATTGTCTTGCGGTGTAGCTGCTAAATTTACACAGGGTGCCAAAATGTATACACACTTCAAGCAAGGAAAAAACTGCTTTAAAAACTAAAGGAATTAAGCCTTTCAACCCTTTATTGATTCTCCTTCTTAACACAACCCTGCTTCTAAAACAGAAATTACCATTAAAAATTGCAACAAATAATCAGGAAAAGACTTCCCAAAACGGTCACACAAACAGAAAATGATAAGCTCTAATCATCTTAGACTTTTACAGTTACAACATATCTCAAAATGCCCACCATCGGCGTCGGTACACTTCTGAGTACGTTGAACTAGTGATTGAGCAACGTGATTGACCTCAGCGATTGCACCACATGCCGTTTCAATTTCTTCCCGTAGTGTTGCCAGTATAGCTGGTTTTCTAAGAATAAAACATCCTTAAGAGTTTCCAATAGGTAGAAGTCCAACGGAATTAGATCCGGAGAACGCGGAGGAAACTCAATCGGACCTCTTCGTCCTATCCAGTGCCTTGGATCCAGTGCGCGGGGCTTGTTGCTGTGCGAAGTCTCCCAGATATGCCCTTGTAAACATCGCATACGGTACCATGAGTATCAAATTTGTCTCAATTGTTATTCGCGTTGGCGGTTGTGTTTTGTACACACGTATCCATTGCCTTTGAATTTCAACATCATTCACGGTTTTCTACCACCACTTCAAATTGCTTTCCGTTGTTCAAACGATAATCTTGGCTCCCTTTTGTTGTAGCAACGCTAGCATAAAGTAATGTGAGTCACATATGTTTGCAGAACATCATACGAAAATCCTGGCTTCATTTGTTCAATTTACATGTCATGTAGCAACGCTATCTTAATGCATATGAGCCACATCTGTTTAAAGATCATCATACTACACATTACTGTTGTTTTTCGGTCCAACTTTGAAATATGTTAAATAATTATCCCTGTGAAAGTGTGCATACATTTTGGCACCCTCGGTACATGTATGTTGATAAAAGAATTTTGCAGTCATTATACATACATTATTCTGCTCCCTCTATAGCAAATGTTTCTTTCTCAGGGTTCAATTCTAGGAGTTTGTTAAAACATCCATCCTAAGATGT